>VZRE01013817.1:154959-204169 GCA_013396775.1 Cephalopterus ornatus | reverse complement strand
TTTTTTTTTTTTTTTTTGGTGATTTTTTTTCTTTCACATCTGGGCATAAAGTGTTAAATGAAGACACACCTGAATACTCATTATTTGTTGCCCTGTTTTCCTCCCTAAGAGTTAGTTGTCCACTGATGAAGTTTAAGCTCCCATGGATTTTAGTTATGCACAGTATTTCTGTATGCTTCTTAGGGTAGTTGATGTAACCGAGAAATATTAACATAAAGTAGAGGTTCTAGTCCTCATGAGTTAGAAGCAGCAGTTCAGTCTCTTTCTGATAGCAGTTATGAAATAATGGTGAACTATCCTGCAGGCAATTGTGTTTGACTTCAGGTAGAAATAAACTTCTCAAGAACATTCACTATGCATTTAATTATGTAGCTAATCACATAACTACTTCTAGGAATAAAGGGAGTGTACCACAGTCCTTAATCAGCTGCAGATTAGCTGGATGGGTGAAAGAAAAGCAATTCAGTGTTCAGATTCCTCAAAAATGTGAGAATAGTCCAGAAGCATATGTGCCATCTTTTCCAATAAATCAAGAAGACCTCTCAAAAGATGGAGTTAATTCATTTAACAGCAGTGGAGGAACAACATATGAATCATCAAACAATACAGCCATTATGAAGAATGGAGTCATTCCAGGTACAGTGAAATGTTAACATTTGAATGCTTAATGTTAGCTCCTCAGGCATTGCGTAGGTTTGTTTGAGAAGGCTTGAGAAGGCTTGCCTATGTTAGCAATAGAAATTGTGGTAACAAAATTTGTTATTATATGTTTACTACAGAAGGAATTAATTTTCAAGATACAGATTTATCAAGGACAGAAAACATTTCCCTGGTGAAAGATGAAAATCTACAAAATGGCAGAAGTGAGCAAAGAGAACATGTGGAGGCACCAAGAGAGCACAGCAAATTTACTGGAGAAACTGTGATACCACCAGGTGGAAAAACATTCATAGTGATCATATGCACAGCTGCGTAAGTATTTCTTTCCATTGTTTCTAACCGATACAATGGACACAAGTCATGAAAACAGACTTAATAGTTCCCTTCTTCTGGGGATCATTCTCTTCTTGGTGTATCATGGTTTAACCCCAGCTGGCAGCTCGGCCCCACACAGCTGCTCACTCACTCCTCCACAGCGGAATGGGGGAGACAGTCAGAAGGGTAAAAGTGAGAAAACTCATGAGTTGAGATTAAGACACTTTAACAGGAAAGGGAAAAGCCACGAACACACAAGCAAAGTAAACCAAGAAACTTTCCGCTTCCCATGGGCGCGCAGGTGTTCAGCCATCCCCAGAAAGGCAGGGCTCCATCACATGTAACAGTGACTTGGGAAGATGAATGCCATCACTCTGAACATCCCTCTTCTACCTTCCTCTCCCAGCTTTATATGCTGAGCATGATGCCATATGGACTGGGATATCCCTTGGGTCATTTGGGGTCTCAGCTGTCCTGGCTGTGTCCCCTTCCAATTTCTTGTGCACCTTCAGCCTCCTTGTTGGTAGCATAAGGGGAAAGGGGCTTGACTCTGTGTAAGCACTGCTCAGCAACAATGAAAGCATCCCTGTGTTGTCAACACTGATTTCAGCACATTTTCTTTGCAGGAAATCCATTGCTCGATGAGCATGAGAGCTAATGCAGATTTCCTGGGAATTTTTGTGTTATGTCTGATACATTTCTTCAGTCTCAGTATCATGTATTGCTACATGCCTGATCTCAAGCTTTCCTGTTCTGTGATGGGAAGTTCAAGTTATGTATGCTGAAATAAGATAGAAACAGCTTTCTTCATTGGAGTTGTAATTCATAGAGGAAGCCGTTTGCAGATATTAAAAAACCATTGAAAAGCAAAAAATACTGTGCTGTACAAAATGTTTAATTAATTTAGTTAAGAAAGTGGCTTTGTGTGAGCTTTTTCAGAATTCAAGTAGGAACTTCATGCTGCAAAGCTTATGTTGTGTACTTTTCAGTTATTTCCAGCTAAAGGTCTGTAGGTGTTGTGTTCCACAGCCACTGAGTTTTAGGGTGATAATCTAAAAGTTAGACAGGGGAAAACAAGATCAAGTAGTTTCATTCATCAAAGTAACACTGCATTGATTTTCACACTACTTCTCTTATCATTTTAAATAGTGAGGCGAGGGGTAGAAAATTTCTTAGGGGGATGTTTTAGGTGCAGTTTGAAAGATAAAGCTAAAGGCATGGCCTGCCTTTGTGGAGAAAGACATTTAGAAAGAATAATTTGTATTTCACTGTAAATCTGTAAAGGCCACAAAGTCTTGGAATCTTCTAATACAGAATAATCCACACAAAACTCAACAGGAGACTGCAGCACATGAAGGTAACAAGAGCTTGCTGACCACTTAAGAGACCACAGAGACTGCAAATTTAGACCATAAATCTGGACAGTTCAGCATCAGCACAGAGTTTTTATATCAGAGATAACCAGCCTGTAGTTTTAACCTGAGCAGGTAGTGTTAGTTGGCAGAAGTACAAAAAGTGATACTCCTGCCAAAAAGTAAGCTGGAATCCTGGGATGCATTTGTTTTGGGCACATGGTAACAGTGTTGGACCACGTAGTTAGTAGGAGAGAATTGGACTCTAGGTAGTGCTTATGTTTCTTAGAGACCAGTGTGAAGAAACTGTTCCCTCCTGTTTTTTTCCCCTCTATTACTTAAGGAAGTACTTAAATATATAAAGTATGTTTTTCAGAATTAAAGCATCCTTCCTACTTTATCAATTTCATGTGCTTACAGTTAGGATTCAGTTCTGAGCCAAGCTGCAGCAAAGCTGTTGGTGCAGACAGTGAAGGGGTTCCCCTGCTTCAGGTTCCTCTGATGGAACTGTCTGACTCACCTTTTCCGTATCAGTAATTCCAAGATGTTCCTTGTTGACAGAAGTATTAATTCTGTACCCTCCTATGCTGAGTGAAGGGACTTTGCTCTTAACCCAAGTTTTGATGAAATTGTGGGGTTGAGGTTTTTGCTATTGTTTTGGTTTGGGTTTTTTTAGTTGTTTATAATACCTAGTTTGAACTTGGGATGGGGAGTAAGTGTGAAGAATTACCCTAAAATAGCAGTTCTCTTATGTTACTGAAACAAGAATATACAGTTTTTTATTTTAAAAAGTACTTATGGTTGGGGAAAATGAAGTTGAACATGCTGGTTTGAAGAACATAACTTCTGTTCACTTGAAGGAATCATGGGCACAGTAAAGAGCTCCTGTTACTTGGCTTTTCTGATTTTACTGTTGGACGCTATATTGAAGCCACTGTAACAAATGAAGAAGAATTACTTATAGCACCTGTGGAACCGTTTTCTCCAAGAAAGCCTAAAATTATTGCAGATTCTCAGCTAAGGAAGACAACAGTGACTGGCCCTAAAAACAGAAGGTACTGTGAATTAGAGCAAAAGATAAAATTTGCATAATTCTGCTCTGTTTGGTATTGCTATATCTGTTCTGTAATACTAACAAAGAAAATGTGAAACTGGGAGAGTCTGTACATGTGTATATGTTTATGTGTATGTTGTAAACAAGATGACTGTGGAGATTGCAGACGGAAGAGGTTGTTTCAGTAAATAACTTCTTAACTTCATTGTAGATTTTTCAAACAGAATCTTTTTCTAATGTATAGTGTGGTAATGAATAAAATAAAACACGGTTGCTCAGTTATCTACAAGTAACAACTATGTTATTAAGAAAAAAGATAGTAAATTGAAGATAGGTTTCTGGGATAATAAGCTTCTTAATTCTTTATGCAACTTTGACATCTATCTCTGACTAACATTTCCCATCTTTCATTCAGAACTTTTCCTTTTGCAAATAAGTTTCCATTATACTTATGGTATTTGCTTAGTTATAAAAATATACCGAAACTGAAAAAGCAGAAACAGAATGTTTTCAAATAATCTCTAACTGGAACACTTAGAATCATAGAATAGCTAGAGTTCGAGGGGACCCACAGGGAACATCAAAGTACAACTCTTGGCCCTGCACAGGACCACCCCAAGAATCTCACCATGTGCCTGAGAGCATTGTCCAAACACTTTTTGAACTTTGGTTGTTGTCCAAATGCCCGGCACTCTGGTGCCATGACCACTTCCCTGGGGAGCCTGTTCCAGTGCCCAGCCACCCTTTGGGTAAAGGCCCTATTCTTAATATCCAGCCTCAACTTCCCTTGACACTGCTTCAGACCATTCCCTCAGGTTCTGTCACTGGTCACCACAGAGAAGAGATCAGTGCCTGCCTTCCCCTCACGAGGAAACTGTAGACAGCTATGAGATCTCCCCTCAGCCTCTTCTTTTCCAGACTGAACAGACTGAGTGACCTTCAGCTGCCTTTCATACAGCTTCCCCTCAAGGCCCTTCATCTCTATGCTTGGCCTGTGAGCCAATTGCTCACCCACCACGTGATGTGTGCTGGACAATTTTTCCAGAAGGATACTGTCAGAGACAGTGTTGAAAGCTTTACTGAAATCCAAAAAATTACATCAACTGGCTTCCCTTGATCAGCTAGGTAGGTTACCTTGTTGTAAAAGGAAATTAAGTTTGTCAAGCAGGACTTTCTCCTCACGAGCCTGAGTAGGCTGTGACCATTGACTCTGTTGTCCTGCAGAATAATAATCCCCATATCTTTAGCGGACATTAAAGTGAGACTGACAGGCCTGTAGTTTCTAGGGTCCTTCTTGCCTCTCTTGAAAATCAGGACAACATTCATCAGCTTCCCGTCAACTGGATCTCTCCAGATTCCCAAGACCATTCAAAAATTATTGAGAAGGGTCTTGCCATCAGCCATCTCTGAGTCCTTGTACAAATGTCGTCAGGCTCTATAGACTTACACGGATCCATCTGGAGGAGCAAACTGTGCACAAGTTCAGGGTCAACTGGGAGTTTGTCCTTCTCACAGCTATGGTCCTCCAGCTCAAGGCACTGGCACCCCCTTAGTCCCTCATCGGTGTTGAAGACAATCAGAGAAAGTGTTAAACACCTCTGCCTTGTCCATGTCTCTGTGAGGTGACCATCCTTATCCTGTAATGGGCCAATGTTGTTTCTGCACTGCCTTTTGCCACTGACAGATTTTTAAAAGCTTCTTTTGTCTCCCACAGTACTGGAACAGTTCTGACTCCAACTGAGCTTTGGCCGCATGATTTTTCTCCCTACCATGTCAAGGAGCATCTCTGTAGAGAATCATTTATCTTTCTTCCCAATACAGCAAACTTCTCAGTTGTCCCTTTGAAGGAGTCATTGGGTCTGTCCTCTGTATACATATGTTTTGGGTTTATAGTCTTGGTGATGTGGCATGTTGATTAGCTGTCTTTCACATATATGATTTGAGAAAGCTGAATGGTATGTCATACATTTTTGTTTTAGAAATAACAGAAGGTGGTGTTCAAACTTCCTCCCACATTATACCATACCAGATGAATTAAGAAGATGTGTGGAGCAGAAGTTAGACATACTGACCTTTCAGCCCCTCCTAGCAGAGGTATGCAGGTATAGGTTTATATAAGAAAATACTTTTTATGTAAGTGTTTCTGTTAAAACTTGCCTTAACTTAGCAAAAATGTGTAGTTCTTAGTGTAACTGACAATAACCTAACAGTGTTGCCAAGTAGACTTAGACTTCAGTCCGTCCCTTAACATCCATGGGTTTCAGTATGTTACAGAATCCAAGCTTACAGGAGCGGAAAAGCCCAGATGTGAAAAACTGAAAATGGAGAAGTGTACTGGGGGGGGATATTACAAAAGCTGAACAAAGATACTCTATATTCTTACTTTTTAAGCATCGTTGGCGAGGGTTGTTTGAGATGTGAGAACAGTTATTTAATAGAAAATGAAAGCAGAATCTTTTAAATTATTGCAATATCAGGATTCTTTTCTGGTTGTTAAAAATTGTTTTCTTAAGCATCCTCAGATTTAATTCACTATTGGCTTGTTCCAATTCTTCCCACAAAGTATAGCAATTTTAGAATACATACAAAATACCCCAACCCACCCCCTCCACCCACCAAAGTCTTAACAAGAACAGTGATTCTTTCTCCAAAACTTTGCCCTGATTTCTGGTAGAACATTGCTGTAAGTCACTTTTTTTGGGGGTACATTTTTAAGTACTTACAAACTAGGGCTGGTACCATTCTTAAAAATGTAAAAGGCTATGTTGTCTGCTGTCTAAACAGGTTACACAAAACCTGAGGTCACAGAATTAAGCTAGCAGATTAATGATCATCTCTCGAAAAGAAGATAAAGCTCTGTAGTGTTGGAATTAATTTTATACTGAAGGCCTGCCATTAATGATTATGTTCTTTTTTACCGCACTTTAATTTCTGTCTGGCTCTGGTGACTTAAGTCTGCATCAGAAAGCGCTGTTCATTTGCCTTGTATTTATTTGAGTGAGAAGGTACCAAATAAAAAGCAGTCTCTGTTATCACTGTTTCATTAGAACTTTGTCCTGTTGCAGAATACCTCTGCGCTGAAATTCATTAAGCTCTGAGGAAGAAAATTCAGGTTCTTTCAGCTTGCTATAAGTTGTATAATCATCAGCCGGGGACGAGACTGGCGTGACTCTCTCTTTCTTCAGCCATCTCTGTCCACGTACTTAGATTTTACGTTGGCCAGGATTGCTGAGCATAGAAATCAGTTTGTAGACTGCCCTTGTATTCAGGTACCACTATAGTAAGGAGAGACTTGGTTAACTCTTTAGCTGGCTATTGTATCTGAGCTCCAAGGACCTATACTGGTTTTGCTTTGACTACTGGGGGTGTTTAAGATACTATCTGGTGTGTGTAGGTGTCTTAATTGGCAATGCAGTTGCTGTGCAGTCCGTCTCAAAAGCTGTTTTGTATAATGTTAGTGATGGTGGGTTCCCTATCTTGTTGTACAACAACAATGCATACTGTTTTGTTTTTCAGTGTCTTAATCTAGATAATTATAAAGCAAACTTCTCTACTCTTTTGTGGCTTGAAGAGATCCAAGCAGAAATGGATTTAAAATGTTTCAGCATGAGTGGGGTTACTTTGAAAAGGAATGGAAACTTTTTAGTGCTGGAAGTCCCAGGAGTAGAAGAGGGCAGACCTCGCCTAGTTCCAGGTAGAAATTAATGTGAGGTAAAGCCAAATAGCACGTTGATCCATATTTTCACTACAGTTTCAGTCTGTTGCATACTCATTTGTTTAAAGAAGTCTTTCACATATTTGAACACAAAGTTATTAATTTAGGCTATTAGACAGGAGAACTGTTGTGTTAGTGGCTCAGTCTTAAAATGGCTGTTGTCTGAAGCAGCATTGCATTTGTCTGTTCTTACACATGTTCCAATAGGATTTTTTATGTACAAAAATCAGTGAGGCTTTCAGCAAAAATAAACTGTGCAGTGTAGTAATAGCTTAAAAGACAATAGGTGTAGCAAAAGCTGGAAAGTAGTTAATTTGAAATTCTGAATTTAATTTTAAGATATGTTTTCAGGAGGTGTTGTCTGATGCCTTTTAAAGTGTAATATACAACTGCATATGGCATTTAGGAACAGGCAGTCATGGATACAGCAACTTTGCTGAAGTTAACCTCCTGCAAATTCCTAGTTTAAACATGCAAAAGAGGAAGAAATTATATGCTGCAGCAAAAGTTATACTATTCCCTGTAACAGTATGTCGCCTTTTAACTTTGTTTACAAATAGGTGATAAGGTGATACTGAAAAGTCAGGTCTACTCGGGGCATATAATAGAGTACGTTGCCTTTATTACTGAGGTAAGCAAAGTGCATCTCCTCTTGAAAATACAGTGGTCCACAGGTTCAAAAGGGAAACTTGCAATTCATGGAGTTACAGACCAGTTTAACCTTTTTTGGTAAACTAGGGTTGTTTTATATACATTGAGTGGTAATTTTGTATTTTTATTGTATTTTTGAAGGCTTTGGCTTCCCTATTCTTTTGAGATTATAATGCTTACCTGCTGTAAAAGCACTTGTAACATAATCTAGATATGCAATATGTTGATAGCACATAAATCTAGGTGTTCTTCATAGAAGTGACCGGGGTGGGGGTTCCATGCTTTCAGAGGTGCTTCTTGGTGTTTAAAGTACTGAATCTTCATCAGTGTCTTGACTTTTTTTTTTCCGCTTTGTAACAGATATGTCATGAAGATGTTACTCTTAAAGCTAATGCAGACTTTGAACAAGCTTACAACTTGGAACCCATGGATGTGGAATTTGTTCAATGCAGGTGTTTTTATAAGTTTCCGAAAAGCTGCATTTAATGATTCCTCTAGTAAAGGGACTTTTAAAGTATACATGACTGTCAACTGTTTGTTTTTGTGGATACAAACAGGAGAAGGACATGAGGGTCTTGCCAATTCTTTCACTTCGTTCCCTTAACACACTTTTGCCACCATATTCATTGTTAAAAGACTGCAACTGTACAAGTCTACAAAGAATTCTTCTCTTAATCCTCTCTAAATTGCTACACCAATACCAGAAAGTGAAATGAGGGTGAATGAGGTTGGATGTTTTGGGGTGTTTTTCTTAGAGTTTTTTTATTACTATTTTTTAGAAAAAACTATACCACTATGGTTGCAAGACTATGCAAAAACAAACAAACAAAAAAAAGCTGATGTTAACCACCCATCCTTTTATACTTTTGTTTGGAGTTAAATAATCTTCTCTGTAAATTTAGCTTTGAAGAGAATTTCCTTGAAAGACTGTTTAAGTATTGAACACTAGGCCATCTTTGTACCACTGAAGAGCTAGAGAATATATGTATCAATACTATTCATAGCAAAGCTGTTGACATTTCTGCAGCATATTTCTCAATAGATACTTTTTTTTTTTAAAAGTAGTTTTATATAAAACTCTTAATTTTTATATGCACTGGTGCCTAGTAAAAAGTACCAGATACCTTGTAGATGTGTGCTGTTGTAGTGTGGAAATGTAAGATTTTACTTTAATCTACAAATCTGTATTCTGGTTACAGGGTTCCTAGCAGGCGATGCCAGTTGGCAATTCAGCAGGCTTCCTACCTGGGTGAAAAAGGTACACTTCGGTTGACTTAAGCTGTCTAGAGGAGTTTCTTTGTGGGGAGTCTTGTGTTTTTATATTGCTTTCACATCAGGACATAGCGAGAAGAATGCATTGTAATTTTTTCTTAGAGGAGTTTTCCGTGTGTTTGTTGGGGGCTTTTTATGTTTTGGTTTGGTTTTGTTTTGAAAACCAAAATGCAACCTTCTGAATCTATAAAACGTTTCATCAGAATGATTTCGTCTGTTGGCCATGACAGGGAAGAAGACTGGAAGCAAACTTTTTTGAACTGTTTGAGCCAGTAAGAACTGTAGAAATTATACTGCTTTAATAATAGCAAGTGAAATCACCATGTTTTTTGTTACCTCAGAATTTATTAAAAAGTGCTGATTTCCTGTTGTATGGTTGAGTTGAATGATCCATATGAACTTTATGCAGGTCTTTACCACATTCATTCTGATAAACCAATTTTAGCAGCTCAGAGTAAGCTGATGTATCAGCAGTAATGTTAATTAGTGAAACATGCAAAGTGTTTGTGTGACTTTCACATTTCTCTATTTTCTCTTGCTCTGCTAAATTTGAAGTGTTATTTCCGGAAAGGCTTGTCTTGCAATCACCACAAGCTATCAAGACACAGAATACTACTGAGTATTGTGGTATTGATGATGGCCTTAAACAATCTTCGCAGCAGGAAAGTATAAAGTGAGTTCTGTAAATATTCCTTAAATATTCCTTAAAATTACAACCTTCATTCAGATTGGTAACAGATACCTACTGTGCATCTGTTGTTAGAAAGGAATTGCATAATGGAATATCAAAGAATCAAAGTTGTAATCTGCTGCATTCTGATGACAGAAGTTTTGTTTGCTGCCTGGGGATGGGGGATTTTGTGGTAACTGATACTGTTAATCACTCTCATCTCAAATGGAAAGTGCTTACAAAAAAGTGTGTGACTGTAATGGGAATTGTGAGTTTTGCCTTAGACTACTTTTCGTAGCTACTGTTGAGTAGATACTTCAGTTCTGTCATTGCAGTAGGAAATAATTTTGTGATCGAAGGTAATCGCGCTGTTCTGAGTAGATTCACCCAGCCTTAACTGTTACTTCAATTATATTAAGAAAATGTAGAAATCTTTCTTAGAAAGGACTTCAGGAGTTTGCCTAGTCCTCCTTCCAATTTGAAGCAGAACTGTCACCACCACTAAATCAAGTCAGCTTGGGGAGAGGTAGGCAGCAGTCTAGAGTTTCCACAGCATCTGCATAACCTGTGCTTCACCACCTTGCACTCATTTTTCCCTAATTCCAAGTATGACTCTTCCACCTGCAATTTGTCGATGTGGTCCCTTCTTATATCATTTGTGACTACAAAGAAGAGTTTGTCTCTCATTTTTTGTAACTGATATAAGCCATCATGGGCTATTAGACTGCCTCTGCATCTTCTCATGGCCAAACTAAAAATCCAAGCTCTCAGCCTCTCCACTTCAGAACATTGTAATGGCTCATACACAGTTCTAGCATCCAGAGGTGCTCCAGCTGAGCATCAAGCTATTAATTAATACTCTTTAAGCCCAATAGTTCAGTAAATTTTTCAACTCATCCTGTCTGTTGATCCAGCTAAATATGTCCTCAGGCTACAAATCAGAATGATGTGGTAAGTAAACCATTTCAAAAGCCTTGCTGAGGTGAACGAATGTTACAATGGCTGCTTTTCTGTCGTCCATGTAATAGTCCTTACACATAATGGTCTTTTCATCATAGAGGAAAATCAGGTTGGTCATGAAAGATCTGCTGCTTGGTTAAGCTGTGTTATCTTTTCCTGGTCACCTGTTTTTCCAATTATATGAAGCCTGTGGAATCCAGAAGGGTGTTCTCTCAGGGACTGGAGTGAGACTGGTGAGCTGTAGTTCCCCAGGTCTTCCTTGTCCAGAGCAGTATTGACTTTTTCTTGCTATCAGAAACATTCCCTGGCTTGTCCTGATTATTTTTTTATTATGGGTGATAGGCAGCAGTGTCCATAGTCATATCAGTGTGGTGGATCACATCTACCCTATCTAGTGTCTCTAAGCAGATTGTAGCTCCCCTTCTGTTACTTGTCCCTTTCCTTCACTTACTATCACTTTGCACAGGAGTCTGGACATGTGCATATGAGACAGAAAGGACATTGAGTTCTTTCAGATGTCATCCATCAGCAAGTTGTCTATTCCTATCAGACTGTGGGCCTTTATGATGCTTGAACTGTCTCTCTTCCACCACATTGGCTAATTCCATTCTTACTATGCTGTTCTTCTCTTAACTCGAGCAGTACCTTCATCTCTTTCAGCTTCTGATTTTGTCCAGCTGTCCAAGCAACACTTTCATATTTTTCTTCTTATTGTTTCTGCTTGTAATAAGCCTTTTATAAATTCATCAAGAAGTTACAGGATTAGCTAAGCAGGCCTTCGATTGAGCTTCCCAATGATCTTGTGTGACAGGATGGTTTGTTTACAATCTCTCAATAAGCAACTTTTAGCTCTTGTGGGCACCTTTTTCTGCACATGGTAGCTTCCCAGAGGATTTATCTTGGTGAGTTCTTAGAGAAACCGACGTTTGTTCTAGAAGGGCCAGAGTTCTAACTGCTGATTTACCTTCTTAGCCTTACTCCAACTTTGCAGATCTCTGCAGTAAAAGCTGATATGGTCTTGTGTATGAGGAGCAAGTCTAATGGAGTGTTATTTCTGTTTAGTATGTTAGCCATTTACATTAAGAAGTTGTCACAAACTAGTCTAGGAATTCTAGATGTTTTCTAGGTGAATTGCATCAGATATGTGATTGAAATAGCCAGGAAGCTTCACCACCTATAATTGGGCCACTGATGCCAGTTGTTTGTCAGAAATCTCCTCTGTGTTCTCTTTCTTGTGGGGGGGATTTGTTACAGACCACTAGACAGTATTGCTGCTAGTTCATCTCTCTGTAACAACTCAGACACATCTCTGGTTTTGCAATTAGTAATGTGTAGTCAAGAAGCTCCTCAAGTAGACCCAGAGCTGTGCTGCTGCTTTCAGTTATTGGTCTGCAAGATGTCTGCTTCTACTGGGACCTTTCTGTTTGACTAGAAGGATGGTGGAGAATATCACCTAGACCACTCTTGCTTTTACTCCAGACCTACATGATCCTCCCCTTGCTCTGTTGAAAGCGTCACTAGTAGCTGTAGGCGTGAGTGGCAAAGGGAGTAGTCAGAAGAACAAAATGAGCCTTGCAGTCTTTCCACGACATCATGGCTCTGTAGAAGCAACAAAGATCTCTGGATGATACCTCTGTCCTGTACAAGGAGTAATCAACCCTTAATACTCATCACTTCACTGAACTGGAATCAGTATTATTAGGATGACTGAGGCATCTTTTCCAACTTTGCCAACACCACGTTCCCTACAAGCATTTTTCCTCCCTGGTGCAGTCTGAAAGGACGTGTGTCCACTAAGGAAGAAACATGTGTCCATGCATCTTGCTTAGTGCTATGGAATGTGAATTCTTTTGTGGAAGGAAGCAAGTTATTCAGCCATGGCTTCAAAATCTGAGCTGCAAATTATTTGTGAGATAAATGTTTAATGCTAACAGAAGCAAAACTATTAGAAATCTTAAATTTAATGTGGGAATTCCTAGCACCTTCTTCTACTACTCTTTCTGTTTTCACAGTAGATACTCTGTTTAATAGGATAATGGTATTTAGTGGGGAAAAAAATTAAAACTTCAGAAATTTTAGTGAGGATAGTTGCCCATCTTCTTAAGGTTGTAAATGCATTTATATTCACTTGCTGTTTTCAGGTCAAGAAAAAGAAGAACAAACAGGCAAAAGGCATGACATCAAGGGAGGTGAACGTACAGGATACGATGAGAGTAACTCTGCCAACAAGTCAACTTGGTATACTTTCTGTACTTGAATATAAAGTATTACAATTCAGGATTGCAATCACTTCAGTAAACCGGGGCTGAGTAAGATACCTTGAAGATGCCCTTTTGCTCTGTCTTTTAAAGACAAATTCTAGAAGTTTCTGTGGAGGCCTTATGTGCACTACTTCAGCATCTCTAGTTCACAGAATCCTAGAATGGTCTGGGATGGAAGGAACCTTAAAGATCATCTAGTTCCAACCCCTGTGCGTTGGGCAGGGAAACCTTCCACTAGACAAGGTTGCTCAGAGCTCTATCCAGCCTTGCCTTGAATGTTTCTAGGGAGGGGGCAGCAAACATCTGGAGATATATTTTTACTTAATTATCATTTTACAGTAGTTTACTCAAAAATATTTGGTTATATTTAGAGTTTTCAGTTTGTTACTGGAATGCTGTTTCTCATCGTTGGGAGAACTTCTTTGCCAAAGATGCTCAAACTTTTTCAGGTAGCTGAGATCATTGCTACACCCTTTTGGAAAGTGTGACTTTAAATATCAGCATACTAAAACACTGAAGAGGGTGATTGTGTCTTTTTGTATCAGTAGGATGCCTAAAGAACTACTGAGTAGATTACCTAGAATGCAGTTCTGTCCAAGTGTTTAATAAGATTCTGCTGTGGAAAGCTAAAGCTGGACTAATTCAGACAGGATAAAGAAAAAAATTCCAATAGTCGTAATTTACTACTGATCAGTTTTGGTCTTCTAGGACCAAAAAGTGATCTTGATGCTCAAATTACTTTCAATAATTTGAAGTAGTTTTTATAGATTGTTGGGTTACATAATCACAATCCTTTTCTGACCTTAAATAAAGATCCAGTACACTTTGGAAATATTAATGGCTTATTTTCTACATTATATTCTATGAAAACTGAATTTTTGAGAAGTTCATTAGTTGTTACCACAAAAGGAAAATAAAAATTTTCAGAAGCATATTGTGAATTGGAATTGCTTTAATCTACATATGTTAAAAATATTTATATAAAGTTCTAATACATGGTTGTCTTGATTATAGTTGGTGAAACTGTGGTACTTAAAGAGAGAGCTGGTGAATTTTTCAATCCAATGCTGAATGTGCAACAGAAACTGGCAGTGAAAAGAATACTGAGTGGTGAATGTCGCCCAACACCTTATATTCTCTTTGGACCACCAGGAACTGGAAAAACAGTAACAGTAATTGAAGCTATTTTACAGGTAGTGGGGAAAGACAAATCAGTCATCTCTAATCTTTGCAGTAAACTTACAGTATTTCTGTAAGTACCATCATATTTTTTCCCAAGGAGTTTTCAAAATACTCTTTTAAGATCATTTTCTGTAGCTCCATGAAAGAGAAAAATCCATATGGATTTAACAAGAGTTGAGAATGGCTTATTTCAAGTTTTCTTGTCTTTGTCTTTAAAGCTTCACTGAACAGTATCTAACTTCTGATTCCAGTAGTGCATAATGTATTCATGAAGCATAGATATACATTAATATGATAACCATGAATTAATTCTGCTGTGGGTATACTCAGCTTGAGTACACTTAGTCTTGACTGTCGACACGAGTGTTACTGAACTGCAAAAGAATCAGTGAATATAACGTGTATGCAAATCCTCTTCTGGATTCTCTATTCGGTGAAATAAAATGAGAATGTTTGAGCTATTGCTGCTTCTCTAAATAACCTTTTTTAATATCTCTTTTCTTTAATGTAGATACATTATACTCTACCAGATAGTCGGATTTTGGTGTGTGCACCATCAAATGCTGCAACAGATCTGATTTGCTTGCGGCTGCATCAAAGCAATCTCTTAAAACCGGGAGCTATGGTCCGAGTTAATGCTGCCTTCAGGTCAGCAGAGGTAAATATAGATACCTGCCAATTAATATTTCCATTTTAATATTTTTATCTTAAAATACTGATTTGGTATTGTCAGATGCTGTTTAGGCTGCTTAGGCTTGCTTAGGATCCAAAGCATTGCATTACTTCAGCTTTTCCAAAAGATTAACTGGAAAATATTGATCATAATCCTTAGTTCGATTGTATGATCATAGAATCTTAACATCTTTTTTGCAGTGCTTAACTCTGCTAGCAGCAAATAGTATTGTTGGGGATTTTTCATTTGATTTAATTTTTTAATTATTTTATCAGTCCGAGTTAAAGAGTACTTACGCAGGAAGTAAACAAGTAGGATTGTCATCTTTATGCAGGACACACACATTGTGGGTTCATTATATACATGCATATGTATTTATACATATGTAGGTATGTATGTATATATACATACACATATATATAAATACATACATATGTGTATATATATGCATTTGTGCGTGTGTACATATGGATATGTGTATGAAACATCTAAATGTTCCATTTTGTTCCTTACAATAAAGCACAGATATCTCGCATATGTACTACTTTGTTTAGGTAAATTTATTAATTCATTTGGGTGTATGAATGGGTCTAAATCTATGTGTTTTGCTCAGCTTCTAAAATATTTTTCAGAGAGCTTTTCTATTCAAATTGAAACGTTTAGTTTTAGACTGGCATTTTGTTTTACGAATTACCTTTTTGTTTCTGCAGCAAATTGATGACATGGTGAAACCTTACTGCAGAGATGGTGATGATATTCAGAAAGCATTGTGGTCCAGGATAGTAATTACAACATGCAGCAGTGCAGGATTGTTTTATCAAACAGATACACGGTAGAGTACTATAAATAGGAATATCACAGAGATAGCCGGATGATACAAACCCCAGAGCTTTTAGAGACCCTCTACACTGTAACTTGGGCTGTTTTAGTACAGTTCATGGCACGTGCCTCTACTGTGAAATAGAGCAAAACACTTGGTTTTAGTAATGTTTTAGCAGAAACTTTCTCCATAATAAATTTAAGGATTATCTTGAGGAATGCTTAAAATTTTTGACACAGTAACTTCTCCTCTGCCACCAGTGGAAATTATATGGTTGTTGACAATCACTTTGGCTCAAAATGATTGTCACACTAAAAATCATATTGTATTTGTGACAGAGTCACCTTTACTAATTGTAAACAACTACCATGTCAAGTGCTGTTAACCAAAGATTATTCTGATTTTGATTTTAACTTAGTAAAGCTTCAGAGTGTCCTTTTACAATCTTGAGCTGTTTGGTAGAAACAAAGCTTGAGGTTGTCTTTGCTACGCCATAGTGCATTGTTCTAATTCAGTAGCTGAAGGACATTGAAAATAAGGCAAGCTTTTCTAAGTATCTTAATCTTGATATAAACAACACTTTAAGATAACTGGTGGTTGTGTATATCAGAGTGTGTAAGTAAAGTCAAAAATTAAAAATTAAAGTTACGCTGTTGTTTTTTCTGTATTTCCTATTAAAAATATCCATCTTTGCTCTGTGTGTGTAGAGTTGCCTGGCACACTTGACAAGGTTGTTCACAGAATTGCTGAGGTCAACCACAGGGTGGCAGAATGAACTAATCTGAAAACAGCCCTGTTTCAGGTTAATGTTATTTAATTATAGGCTTGGACACTTCACTCATGTGATTCTGGATGAAGCAGGGCAAGCAAGTGAACCAGAGAGCCTGATTCCTATTGGATTGATTTCAGAAGCTCATGGACAGGTAGTTCTCTTAACATCATTTACTGAAAGGAAAAAAGTTGGTTTATTGTTTTTGTGAATGATGTAGAATTCAAGCAGCCATTTTCTAGTAATGAGTATGAAATTCTGAGTATTTTTAATAGATCTTATTCATGCACCATATCAATTCCCAACACTTAAACGAGTTGTTTTACGCCTAAAACAAGTCTATGTAGGACTGGATCAGTGTGTGGAAGATGTCGGAATAAAAATATGCATTCTTAGTTTAAGACAACAACATACTGCAGTCCTGGGGGTAACTCTTCCTTGCAAACAGATGTTTGAAGGAAAGCAGAATACTGGATATGAATTGATCTCTGAATTCTGAAATGTGTATGTCATTAAAAACTGTAGTTTCAATAACACTGCTTTAATGTAAGATGGATTTTTTTAATTGCATATACAGATAGTTCTTGTTGGAGATCCAAAGCAGTTAGGGCCGACAATAAAATCTAAACTTGCCCTGACTTTTGGATTAAGTGTGTCCTTGCTGGAAAGACTGACATCAAGAGAGCTATATCTGAGAGATGAGGATGCTTTTGGTGCCTGTGGAGCATATAATCCTTTATTGGTGAGTTAAACTTTGCATTAACATTTTTCAGCTGAATCAAAAAAGGAGAAATTGTGGCTCCTGCTGTTTCCTTACCACTATTTTGCTCTCTGATATTTAGTGATAAATCTATCTTGAGCATTAGTTCTTATAAAAGCTTGATTATTTGGCATATATACTATGAATAGGAAGGATGCTGAGCCCTCCAGCATGTTAAAACCTTTCTTTGAAGGGGTCCTCTGTTCTTAAGCAGAATAAGTTAAATAGGGTGCACAAAGCACAATTGTAAATAATAGCTTAAAATTTCCTTTCATCTCCATTGTCCACATCTGCCATAAGTTCATAACTTAATTTTTCACAGATGAACAAGTACAACTTCTGTTTTTAACATAAAAAGACAAACAAAGTCTCCTGTTTAAAGATTAATTTTTTAAACATCATGTTTCAGGAAGGGAAAAAGAGAAACTGTTCTTATTTCTTTATTATCTCTTCCTCTGTAGGATAGCTTCCCTAAACTCTTCTGTGGTGAAGTACCTAAAATCTGTGTTAAATGGTAGAGGTAGCATAGTATATAAACAAGCACACATGTTCCAGCTGCTTTAAATTACTGTCTGAATCTGAAAAAGAGAGCTAAAGTCAAACTTTGTAAGGTGCCTTCCTATTCTTATGGTAGCATACTTTGAAGAATTAAAGATTCTGAGAGCAAAAGATAACTAGGTGACCATGTAAGCAGAGGAGGGAGGAAATCTGATGGGAGACGTAAGAGGGAAAGTGAGTGTGTGGTCCTAGGCTTTAGGTCAGGTTCAGCCTGCTGAAAAACCTGTCATGCTTCCTCCTAAAATCTGTTACAGCAAACTTTTGTTGTTATGTTCCATATACAGTGCTTAAGGAGAATTGACATAGTGAGAGAGCAGGAAGTGCGAGGGCTTTAAGGATACATTTGGAATGGAATATCTTGTGTTATCCTTCTTATGGGATATATTTTTTTTTTGAGCTGGTTATTACTGTCTAGAATGCTTCCTTAAGACTATTCTTTCATTTAAAGACTAATACATTTGGGATATATAAGGCCAGCTTCTATCAGCTGTTCTGATGCTCCCTTTTTGCCTATCAAGACTTCCTCACAATAACAGGTTACACCCATGGAAACTCCATGAAAATAATCAAACTCTTAAAAAAAAGAGACTGTGCTTATACATCAGATGTTTTTAAAAAACAGAGAATGACCAATTCATCTGTCATGTACATTCAGTTCTTTCTGTTTCTCCTTTGGAGAGGAAAGAGATGTCCTTCACAAAAATGCTTTGATCTGGTTTATAGATCAACCTGCAGTTATTGCCTTGAGTACAGTTCTTTGGCAGCTTTAGAAATGCTAAATGCTAGATGATAAGGTAGTATCTGCTTGGGAGCTGTGTTCTGAGAAGTCTGATGAATTACCTGTTAAAGTTTTGGATTTTGGGGTTTGACTTTGCAGATCACAAAACTCACGAAGAACTACAGGTCACATTCTGCATTGCTTGCCTTGCCATCTAAACTGTTTTATCATAAGGAGCTAGAAGTTTGTGCAGACGCTTCAGTAGTAACTTCTTTGTTGAACTGGGGGAAATTGCCCAGGAAGGGTTTTCCATTAATTTTTCATGGAATAAAGGTATGTAATATGTTCGTGTAGTAAACTATATGGGCATGATAGCAGTTTGCTGATGTTGTGGAAGAGTTTTCTTTAGAATGAATTCTAGAAAGGATATGAAAAAAGAATAAGCTGCCTTTTGCTTCCTGAGCTTCTTGTTTTAGAAACAACTACTGAAGTCAAATATTTGCTAAGAACTTGAGCAGCTGCCTGTTGAGGTGTATTGTGGGAGACATTTCGATACGAGTTCTAATTCATAGCAGATGACCGAGATGGAGTTACTGTCAGCTGCCTTTAGCTTGCTTTTAATGAGAGTTTGCTACATTAAAATGGATACAACCCTCTAAAACTAAAGGATTATTAAGGCTTAATTGAGCAAGGGAAAAAATACGACCTTGGAAAAACAGTTCTTCCTTAGTCTTCAAAGAAAAAAGTGGTAATATCCCCTGCTTGGAGAAGCTTGGTTTTGAACTCTTCTACCTTGCACAGAAGCAAGATACCAACTTTCTAACACATGTTATTCTTTAGCTGAGGTTTAACTCCTTTGGGGCACACTTAAAGTACTGTTGTCAGATCTGTTCTCTTTATATATGTATAAAAAATACTATAAAACATTAGGTGGTACTTGTTCATTGGAAAGGGTGTACAGAGAAGAAGAGAAATTATATATAACATTCCATCACTTTTTTGCATTCAGGATGTATAAGAATAATGTATTAATAAATACATAGTAATTTTTGCACCTGATCCCCATCATCTCATTTCCTTTCCCCTAATACAGGGCACTGAAACACGTGAATGTCACAGTCCTTCATGGTTTAATCCAGCTGAAGCAGTTCAAGTGATGCATTACTGTTGCCACCTTGCTAAAAATGAAAATGCTGCAGTGTCAGTGACAGATATTGGAGTGATTACACCGTATCGTAAACAGGTATAATGTTTAACAGGTCTAATATCTTAAGAGCTTCAAAGTTGCTGTATTTCAGCTTGTGGTTTTATATTGTGGCTGTTGTTTGTTAAAGCAGGGAGGCATATCTCAAAATTTCACTCTAGTGTGTCATCTTACACATTGTATTATCAATCATTAATGATGCTGCCATTGAAATAATAGAGCTAGAGAAAGCAATAATGTCATTCTACTGGTTTTTTAGTTTTAAAAATCAGGAAATTATTAAGGAGACAGATTTTTCAGTTGTTAAAAGTAAATAACGCAAGTCAAGAATTTCGTATCCAATAGCTGGAACAGCAGTCTGATTCTGTCACTCTCTATACTGAGGACCAGGACAAAAGGAAAATGTAGTGAAGTAGGTGGCATGTCACCTTGTTATGACTTAGAAGAGACTAGAGAAATTGTAACTTCTTAGCTGACCTGTAGTCAGACTTGAAGTTCATGCTGCTGTTTTAACTTCTAGAGAGTGCTGAACATCAACTTCAAATGCTGTGCTTTATTTTTAAAAGTATTTATATTCAGGTGTCTTAAGATGTTTACTTTTCATTTTAAAAATAAAATTAATACCCTTTCAGTTCCAGAGGAGGTCCTGGAGAGTGTGCAATTGGTCCTCTTGGTGTTCACATCTCAGTACTCATAACCTTGTACGCGTGGCTTGGGAGAAACACTGGGAGGTGTGAAGAAATGACCAAGCCCTTGTGAAGAAATCTCACTTGCAATCTCACTGCTTGTACTGATCTGACTAGTGAGGTGTCTGCACCTGCCCATGTTTACAGTTACTGTTTGTTTTTCATATATTTATATGTAGTATTGAAGTGACTGAACCTCTTACGTTCCCTAATTAATGTGACTGTGTCCTTCATCTATCTGCCTGTGATGCAAGGCATATGATAGTAATGTCCGCTTCAAGAAAGTCACTTTGTATTGTGGGAACACCAATTAGAAAGTAGTCTTTGGCTCTAATCCTCATCTTAGCCAGGCGTGATATCTTCTTAAATTTATTGGAGCACTTGAGATACAATCTCCAAACAGCTTTTAGTAGATGGCAGTATACTGATCCCACATGTGCCAGGATCCCAGTGCATGAGACTCTTTCTCTTTTGGGAGGGTACTTAAGATCATATCTCACCTCTGGCTTTCACTCTGTATGATGCACCTGGCAAGCAAAGGTGGAATCTCTGTACAGTCTTCTTGAGGGGCTGGAGGAAGCTGCTTGCCCTACCACATCTGTGGTACGTCTGGGTTTGGATATGTGCACTCTGGAAGAAGAGAGTTTATGGAGCTAAGTTATTCTTGTCTTGAAAATCTGGATTATTAGAAATCTCTTGCTTTCTGTTTAAATTATGGTAGGAAGTTCTTTATCTTCTTAGTTGTGTAATAAGTGTGATACTTCTCAGGAAAAGTTACTGTTTTATTTTAAAATCTTATTAGTGGATGATGGCTAGGCTTGGTGTAGGCGTTCCTTTCGACATTTCTGTGTTAAAACAGGTACTTGTATACGTGATGTGGTTTTGGTTTGAAAGTAATCGACTCTCAAATGTAAAACTAAATTCCTCCAAACACTTTTTTATTTTATGGTAGGTGGAAAAAATTAAATTTCTTCTCAGAAGTATTGATTTGGCAGATATTAAAGTTGGCACAGTAGAAGAGTTTCAAGGGCAGGAGTATACAGTTATCATCTTATCAACAGTACGTATATTTACTGTGGTCCTATGGCGTGTTTTTATATGTGTCTAATTCTATACATTTCCTTTTTAGATATGGGCCTTTAAAAAAACTACAAGCTGTATTTTTGTCAGTCTGTCACAGTATTTGAAGGTCAAGCTTATTTTTAGGTGCATGCATGTAGAGTTGTTATTCTCTTTAAAATCTAGATTATTAAAAGTCTGTTGCTTTCTATTTAAATTATGATACTGAGTACTTCACCTTCATGGTTTGGGGGAAGAATCTGTGGGATTTTCTCACGTTTGGTTTTTTTTCCTGAGAGCTGTGATACAGTGCTTACTTTCTTTCTTTGTTCCACCTCGTACCATAGCTGTTCAGTCCAGCACTGTATATTCTCTTAAAGTAGTTCTGGGTATGTACTATGCTCCTATTTAGAAGAACTCATTATTTAAGTCATGAAAATTTTCATTTTTCAAAGATGCATTCAAATATAGACAAAATAGAGGTGAAGAACAACTGAGCAATAGTTACAGCGCACTGGTTGCTTTGGCTGTTTTGTTTAAGCTAAGTCAAAGCACACTGATGAGACTACTGAAGAAGGCTTCCACAAAAGACACACTGTGAATTGTCATTCAACTGAGTCGATCGTTGCAGTCAGGAAATATTAAGTTACACTATGGCAAGGTAAGTTGTGTTCTCGTTATTCCATTTCTAAAATTATCCATAATTTATTTCAGGTGCGATCTCAGGAAGACTTAATTGATGATGAAAAATACTGTTTGGGCTTTCTCTGTAACCCAAAGAGATTTAATGTAGCAATTACTAGAGCAAAAGCTTTGCTGATTGTCGTGGGAAATCCTCATGTTCTTGTGAAAGTAAGTTTTGGGTTTATATCTTTGATGAATTGCATGTGTTACTTGCCACAGTAATTGAATGGTTCTGTGTGTTAATCTGATATGAGGGAGCATCAGAATATGTTAAGAGTTTGTACGTTGTCCTCAGTCTGCATTTGGGAAGATATGAACACCGTGGGTTCCTGTAAGTATAGACAGTTCAGGCACCCACACGGTAGATTTCCGAGCACAAAGGAAAGGGTACTCTGTGCATACAGGCTCAAATTCCCTTTGATTTCTAGAAGAGGTCAGAGCCTCAATGCAAAAGTTTTTCAACAGCCTGCAAGTCCAGTAAGCATGTTGTGAATAACCTCACTCAGATTCTTCACAAAATGCAGTTGCTTCACTTTTTAAATGGAAGGTGGCAGAAGTGATTGTTCCCAATTAATGCAACAGCTGCCAGGAAGGCAGTTTGCTTTTGAACCCATGCATGGTCCCTTCATGGGAGTAAGCTGAGCTTTTCTTAATATCTGATGTTATGTCTGACTTCACAAATAGGAAAGAAAGCAGTATTCCACAAGTGGTCTGAATAGAAAGTTTAGTCCCCTACACCTACATGTAACATATGTAGATGAGAGCAGCTATAGGCATCTTCCTCCCATGTTTGCACCATTTGTAGACTTCTGTTTTTTGAAGAGGTCCTGTTAAATCTCTTGCATTCATGTGCCATGTTAATTTGTTTGAAAATTCATTTCACAGAGCAGCACAACTGCAATTATATATTCATGTTCTCTTGTAGGATCCCTGTTTTTGTGCACTGTTAGAATATAGTTTAATGAATAGAGTTTATGTAGGTTGTGACCTGCCCTCGGAACTGGAACGCCTGCAGAAGTAAGTTCTGGTCTTCACTTTAACCTTGCTAGATATTGATCAGATTACAATACCTTTTAAGGCTCGTGTCATTTGAAAGATTGATCAATACAACAACATGTGATATCATAGTGTGATTGGATTTTGCATTCCTAAGTAAACATTGTGTAAACATAATGACATGTAATGTAACCACATTTTCTCTGACCCCATAAGAAGAGTCTGGGCATTAATTATTAAGTAACAGTTGCTGTTGACTTTGGTATCTTACGTATCCCCAAAAGAAGATGAAATATTTGATGACCTTAAAGGGGGTATGTGGACAGGGGAACTGTTTAAGGTGATTTCAATGTAATTAAAAAAAAAAAAAATTGCTTGAAATTTGATTTAAATATGTCCCTTCTTATAACACATAATACAGTGTTAAGTGGGTATTACGTACTAGATGATACTACTTTTTATTTTTAATCAAAACTGTTGTTTATGGAAAGGTAAGCAAGATTTTTATCTTGCTCCCCTTAATTGACAGGTGTGACTAGTTTGTTGGTGTTCAAGATGCATTCAGTCCTCATCTGTTTTGAAATTAAGAATACTTAGCAGAAATTTAACCCTAAGCAAATCAGGCACTTTCTGTCCTCAGGGAGAGGCACATGTTCTGAAATGGATGAAAGTTTCTGCAAACAAGATTTTTATTTTCTTAAGAAGTGAAAAAGTTGAAATTAACAGTATAAAATCATAGTGACAACTTACTAGCTTTTCTGTTTAAAATGTAGGTGACTGGGCTTCTGCAAAGAAGAATATGCCTGAATCTGTAACTGTATGCCTGAATCCTCCATGTTTCAGAAGAAGAATACTGAAGAACTCTTACATAAGCTTTTCCTTATTCTATAATTGTTTCAGCTTCTCAGTTTTCTCTGACTTGTGTAGTGCCACCTAAAACTGGACTGTCCCAAGAACACATATGTGTCGTGTCATTGTCATGGGAGTGTTTCATGGGAGTGTTACAGTAGTGTATCTACAATGTGAACTGGAGTGATATGTTAACATCTCCACTCAACTGATGTTGAGTACCTTAAGCCAAGCGTGCTTAAAAACTCTATTTCCAGTTTTTGTTTGGTTTCCACTGCAGTCCAGCCATCTGCTGTGGTGTGTCAGAACAATGCCTTTAAGGGGTGGGTTAAAATAAAAAGAAAAATAGAAAATGTGTTTTCCTTTCTATAAATACACTGTAGAAGAAAATACCTTGGTTTATTTTGGCAAAATTAAATAACTGATGGTTTAGCAGTATTCCTGCTCTTGGCTTCATTTTGCACTGTGCTTTCCCATTAAACAGCATTTTTCTCTATTCCTTGTTCTCTCCTTGGTGATTAAATCCTGCCGCACTGCACTTTAGGAATAGTTGGACAGCTAGACACTGTGTTTATAAACTCCCTGCACAACAAGATGGCTTTCTGTAACAGACACAAGCACTTTAGGTAGGACTATAGGCTACAGAGGAACAAAGGGGTGGGGGAAGATATCAAGCTTTTTCTTGCTTGTTTACAGTCCACTCACTTCTATTCCTGGTGTACACTGTACTTCTTTCCTTTGCAATGCACAGTATGTAGATACTGCAGCTTCCAGGACAGCAAGTGTGGTAAAACGTCAAAGGCAGGCACGACATAAGGGTAGGTTCACTGCACCATGACAGGGTGGAGTGCCCAGAGCTACCTCTCACCCAGACTACGCTCTGTGAGTGTGTCCAGGGTGAGTCACAGCTGCATTTGAGCAGCACTCCACACTATTTAGCCCAGTCTCTTTGTCATGATACTATGCTGCTTAAATTGCTGTCACTCATGACAGGCCAGGATAGGTGGTGTGCGTTGTTGCAGTGTGGTGCTGAAAATACCAGCATTGATGATGCCATGCCAGTATTCTACATCCAACTCAAGAATTTGTTTCGTTAAGATCTGTCCTAGTTGTTGCTTCCTGAAAGACCTCTTGCTTCAGGATTGTTGTGACATACCACATCTCATAAACCACTGCTGCCAACCTTGGTTTTTGTCAGTGTGCTCATGCTCTCTTGAGGGAACAGGGAAGAAATTGTAATGGAGATGGATAATGCTTCCTTTATTGCAAGATACAATCCAGAACTTCTGATTAGTATTCCCATGACCTTTGCTTAGCAAAGTAGCACAGGACTGTTTATATTGTGATACTTAATAGCTACAATTTAATAATCTTTTAACTGTAACAGTTTGAACCTTGACATCAGTTTCTGCAAAGATAAACTACTTGATACTCAGCAACAGTCAGATGACCAAAGCTTATTATCACATGTGCTGTTGGTTTTTCTAGAAGAGCTCTTAGTTTAAAGAGCAAGTACACAATTTTGAGTGAAGAAAACAAAAAATATTTCATCCAACAGCAACATTTTGCAAGTGGAGAAACTCATGTACTCTTTTCTTAGGTGACTGTTCTTTCTGGAACTCATTTTCCACAACCTTTTCCCCGAGTTACTAAGAATAGTCTCTGACAGTCTTAAAAAATGGTTCCAGAGAAGTTTGTATTCATTTTATGTTGATGAATGGGGAGAAGGAAGTAGAAACATATAGATATGTTGTTATACACTTAAAACTACGTTTTTTCTCTAACCCTTTCACCTCACCCTGCATGCTCCTGCTTATGAGTGACTGCGAAGTTGTTCTGTGTGATATAAACCAACTTTGTCTTCCTCCTTATCTTGCAATGTTTCTCATTTCTGCCTACCCTGTTCTAGTGGCTAACCACCCTCTGGATTAAGAAGTTGAAATCATCTTCCATTTTTCTTGTGGCAAAAATGTACATAAATGTCTTTTGGGGTATGCAAAAAAAAAGAGAATCAGTTACTGCATACAAAAGAAGCAATGACAGAGTCACTTTAGAATCAGTCTCTTTCTTTTACAGACAGTTGAACTAAGACTTACTTTCCATGAAAACCATGTTCCAGATTTTCAGTTCTGGTTACAGGAACAGTCTCTTCCCTCAGAAAAATAAAAAAAATAAACCTCTGTCATGGCCGTTTCTGATTTACTAATTCCTTGCCTTACTAAGAAATTACAAAAGCCAGAGAGGAGGCTACACGACATCTTAAGGAGCACATTCAGAGGTACATCAAGTCAGAGAACAGTGGAACACTATTACAAATTTCTTCCCCTGCTTCCCTCCAAATATTGTAATAGACATTGTGAGCTCAAGAAAAACGAGACTGAGAAAGAAGTAGTCTGTGAAGCAGCTGATTCCTGAGTCATTTGACATGAGCAGTTAAAAGTTGAGATTCAAAAAATACCTTCGAAAGACAATCAGAAAACATCAGAGGTTTCCTTGCCAGAATCAAAGCATGTAGTGCTCAGCTGCACACTGAATAGGTTCTTGCTTCCACAGGATGCTTAAAACAGTAGCATTCCCAAGGTCTGAATTCTGTGCCATGGCACCAGGAGTTCCCTTAATAAATGGTATTTGCTTTTTCAAACAATTACCTTAGCTAGTAGGTGGCTGCATTTAGATCACAAGTAAAAGAGAAAGTATGTACTTATAATAGTGTTTTTGAATGTAAAAGCTTTATTAGAGTGGCCTTCTCTCATATTGTTTATTATAGTATTCCACTGACTATTTCTAAATATTTTTAAGTTCCCCTTAAATTGCTATTGTTCATCTGTCTAAGATGGTGCTATGTTAGGTCAGGTCACACTAAATCATTGGTTGATGGAGTTACTGGGCAAGTACTTTTAATGTTTCATTTGTTATTAGTTCCACATCTTTTTCATAACAGCTGTTTATACTGTGCTCTATCTACTGAAAGTTACATTCCTATCAACTGCAAAGCAATGTTTTGAAGATCAAACTGTGGCCCTCTGACATGAATGTAATTATTCAAGTCATACCAGCTCTGTAGTCCAAGACAGATGTGTGGCTGGGTGCTCAGTGCCATGCTGATCAGGCTGTGTGTACTTTTCCATTTAATGCAGAGTGAAAGCCCTGTTAATTCTTTCTATCTTGCCTCCTCCTGTAAAGTGATCAGTTTACACCTGAAGTGGAGAAAAATGGAGGCTGTAGCTACAACCTGTATTCAGCAACTTGTGTGATCATGTTTTTTCCATAGAGCACATCATCCCAGTAAGGATGTTATATCAGTGGGGCAAGAAAGGAAATTCAGAGTATGCAGGCAACTGCACCCGCTATTTACTGTCTTCTGCAGCCTTGATTTGACGATGTTATGGAAGTTTATTAAGACTTCTTACCTTTAAATAAAATAGCTTCAAGGTGTCAGGTATTGTGCTGCACATTTTGGAGCTCAGATACCAGAATAATGAGTATTCTAAATCTTAATAATAAACAGACTGTTTTAGAAGCAAAATTGGCTTTTTGCAACTACCAAAAGAGACCATTCTTTCACAAATTCTGAACCAATTCATCTCAGTTTTACTAGACTTGTTAAAGTGTAGGTATTTTGATTATTTAAATAGTTGGCTTTTTTTTTTCTAAAAGTAATAATAAGGAAATGTGCTGTGAGGAAGGGTGTTCTTCCAGCATGTGGTGACATACCCTTGGGGCTGCTTTATGATTTCTGGAATTCCTGTTAAGCCTTTGTGTAATGAGTTGAGTGATGAAGTGTCCCTTGACCATACCAGGAACCCTTGCATGGCTACGGTGAGGGTGGCACTGTCCATACCAGGAACTTCTGTTGTCTGACCAAGGAGGGGAACAGGAGATAATCAGTCATCCCCTGAAAGCCTTGGAACATTCTTTACCTGAATCGGAGCCTGAGTGAAACAGCACCATTGTTACTGGACCTTTGAAAAATTCCAGTAATTACTGTTTTGGGTTACAGCCAGTATGGAAATTGACTGATGTCTAAAGCAAATTCTCTCCCAAGGGGAGGGTCTCCCTTGCCCTGTTGCCTCTTCAGTCTCCGTGTAAATTGTTCTGGCTCAATTCTAACTTGATTTTCTTCTTGAATGTTACATCCATGTAGTAAGTAGTATACTGAGCCTTGCCCTTGAACTTTAAGTCACACTTTCACAAATTTATATTAAACATACTTTTGCTAATACCTTTGACAGTGATTTTTTTTTTAGCAACCTAAACTACTCATTTGGGACAAATTGGTGTAGTTGGCAGGATCCTAAATCAGGACCTGTGAAAAGAGTGGGAGTGTAAAATAATCCTTCTAAACTGTTTAAATTTCCTTACAAGCTTTAAGTGTTGTTATGCCTCAGTATCTGTTCAAAGATATTTTAGTACTGGCTCCTTGAAAATTGCTTTACGAGAGCAGAAGGAAAACTTCCACTGTAGTACCTCACAGAAGTACAGGAGGTGAGGAGGTGATGTGCTGTAGAAAGACAGAAGTCAAACAGCAGACCATGGAATGAAGGAACTGTATGTAAATAAAGGAAAAAGCGCTATTGAAGTGCAAAATTTGAAAAAGCCTTGGAATTTGCCCAAAAGGCACAAGTGAATAGTTCTAGTCTAAAACTAATAGTTCTTTTAAGGAATACTAATGTCAAGGAAATAAAAATTAGGACTCAGATTATAGGTAGTGAAATACAGTCAGCAATGGGAAAATGGGGAAACAGTTTTTAGGGGTGGGTGGGTGTGTAAACAAACAAACAAAGAAAAACCCCTTACCACAGTTAGTTTTCTAATCTTTACTTGCTTTCTCTTCATATATGACTTCTCCTCTTACCTAATTTGAAGGTGCAACTTGCGTGGAAGTGCCTGAACTGAACAGTAGATTCCTCTCTTGTCATCTGGTATGTACACAGCTGGCAGTGTAAATGCCTGAGAGTTGTGCTTTGTCTAGATTGTCGAGGCTGCCTCTAGTTGAAAGAGACAAATGGACCCTGAAGGTGGTTTACTTCATCCTAGAAATGTGCCTGCAATATGTGAATGAATCCATGAAGGTGCCTGTCCTCCCCTGACTGGAGAGGGAACCTGGAAACTTGAGACAGGCCAAGTCCTGGATAACCAAAGCCAGGTGTGGGGTAACCTGCCTTAGCTGGCTGCATTATCTTTTCCTAGAAGCACAGGTCTTCTATAAGTTAGTGAATAACAGTGTAGGTAAGAGGGGATATGACATTTGGAAAAATGATAGACCTGGAATTTTCATTTTTTTTCTCTTGCAGAGGAAGTAAAGGTTGCTGATGTAGAGGTAAACTGGCTTACATATGTGGAATGCGGTAGCACAAAATTAAATGCTTCAGTGATCACTAGCTACTGAAAAGCTGCATTAGTGGAAGAATAATTCTGAGTCAATGGCAGAGCTCACTACATCTTGGTGTGAGGAATGTTAACTTGAGACATTACATGCAATTGATATCAACTAGTTTGAATAACAACAGTGATCACATGGAGAATAAAATAAGGCCTATGTAAGTACAGTCTCACTGGGTTTGTGAATAAATTTAAGTTTACAAAATTTACCAAAGACTTTGGTTTATTGATAAATGGGGAGAGCTGTTCATTATGACAGCACTCCTTAGATAAAAACACCCAGGCTGCAAGTCTAAGAGAGTTGCATGAATTATCCTAGATCACTTTAGAATGAATGAATGAACAGTTAATGTTTTTGTGATGCAAAATAACATGGGAGTTCGGCAGCTCTTCACATACATACCCTTCCTAATGGGAAATAACATTTGTATTTAGACAAGTCCTGAACAAAACTTGGGTCCCTTTGATTTCTATACACTTCAGTATGATAGGATTCAGTTACCATCTTCAATACTGCTGCTTTTATTTTTACACTTTGGAGTACGCACAGTACAAAAGGTATGTTGATACTGTTGTTCATGGGGCACAAATTGTAGTTTTCAGTTGAGAAAAAACAGTGTCTAAACAGTATCAAAATTAAGGGAAGGTGAGCCATGGCAGAAGTTCTGGGTAGGAAAGATAGCAAAGATGAATAATGGAGAAATATTTCCATGTGCACTCTTCTTAAGGAGAGGTAGTGGTGTTGAATTGCATATGGATGCCTGAAGTTGCTATTCTAGCTGGTGGGTTATGCTTTTGTGGCTTCTCAGTTCTTTCATAAAACCATACAGAGGGGAGGTCCATAAAACATATCCTTTACGTCAGGTCTTAGCGTGCCTGGGCATATCTTTAATGGCATACAGTAAAGTTTGGCATCCAAAAATCCACATTGCTTCACTGAAAGCTGGGGTATTTAGCTGCTTTTTTGTGAACAAAAAGCTCTTCCTTAATTTGCCTTTTAGTACAATGATGCTTAACAGCAGTGCATGTTTTCATAAGAGATCCATGTATTCCTAATAATATATGCTTCCCCATCCCTGGAAGTGTTCAAGGCCAGGTTGGACTGGGCTCTGAGCAATCTGGTCTAGTGGAAGGTGTCCTTGCCCATGGCAGGGGGGTTGGAACTAGACGATCCTTCCAGCCCAGGCCATTCAATGATTCTATGATTCTATGTTTGAAAAGCCCCAAAACGTGTCTCTATATGAATACCAGGGAGATGTCCCACTCAGTGACAACCACGAAGGTGATGGATGTCACAATACTTGAGTGTATTTAGAGGGCAGTCTTGCTACAGTAAGGGGCAAAGGGGATAGAGGGTTGTCCCTCACAGTGAGACATTAAGCAACTGCGTGTACAATAAAAATGTGTTCCAAAGGACACGTCCTAGTGCTGCAACTTTTTTATTTCAGTTGGTCCTTGTCAGCAGGGTGGTCCTGGGGCCAGGGAGGGTGGCAGGGCTGACCTGGCAGAGTAGTCGTGCCAGAGCGAGGTGCAGTCCCTGCTGCAGTCACGGGTGTGCCCTCAGCACAGAGTGGGTGGCCAGGCCATCGGGGCAGAGTGAAGCCACACCCCTGCAAATCCCCAGCAGCAGGGAGCGCAGAGGGCAGAAGCCTGAAAATGTGCATATTTTCAGCTCTTGGCACCTTGCTGAAAATAGTTTTTGTGAAGTCAAGGGCCTTGTGATGGCTTCGATTCTGTTACTAACAGATGTGCTCTGGGGCAATGAAGAGGATAAAGGCAGTGAGGACAGAAGGGTAGTGAAAGTTCCCCTCTTGGCTTTCCTTGAATTAATGAGCAAACTGCACAGATGGGATAAGTGACGCAGAAGAAGAAATCCAACATAAACATTCCATTTAGATTGCCTTAAATGAAGATATTCTTTGTGTGGAACAGGAAAGTGATCAAAAGGCCTTTTCACCTCATATAATTTCTGATTTGGGGAGAGCTCTCTGAAGATTGTTCAGGTCTTGCTATAGAAAAGATCTGTGACAGTAATTGTCAGCCATGTAACGCTCCAGATGTGTATTTCTATCCTTGAAATAGCATGCTGGTTTTCATAGGCTCCTTACTTCTGCCACCAGCCCAGCAGTCTGTGCTGGAAGGGGCAGGTGCTGGCATGGGCAGAACCAGTCAAGTTCAGCTTATGCTGTACTGTCATCGTTCTGTCAGGTGATGCAATTCATTTCACCTGTCCAAATTTCCATAATCTTGAGATTGTGCTGGAGTTGCCTCATTTAAGACTTGACGTTTCTCATATGTGGCAATTTTTAACTTCAGACCCAAGGAATTGCTAATAATAGGCTAGAAAACAGAAAATAGCTGCAGTTATCTGTCTCGGGCTGTTAATTAATTTTACTTAAGCCGTCACCCATTTTTAAAAACAGCTTGTTTGCCAGTCTTCAGTCAGATTTCTTCATCCAGTATAATGCTATCAGGCTTTTATTTTAAATGTGTTATACGAGGTACCACTAACTAAGCAATAAGTCATCCCAGATACATTCTGCCTCTGCACTGAAAATGGTAACAGTAATATTACCCCTTTTTACTTCATCATGTCCTGAAATTAAATCTTAAAAATTACTGTGTGCTGTAAGCATGTGTGAGCTGTATGGTAGTGCCCTGTACATGAACCCCGTTGGTGTGTGGAGTCACTGCTACCACCACGGAAAAATCTAGCAAGAGAAAACTTAAAGAACAGAGTTGTGGGGTTTTTTAAAGTGACCCACAGCAGAAATACAATGGAAAGAAACAAGTTACAAAAAAAAGAAGCAGAATTAATATTACTGAATTTAGTAATAGTAGAAATAAAAATAAATTCATTACACGCAGATTAATGCTACTGTTTGTATATTGCTGTGTAATCTTTATCCAGATTAAACTGCAGATCTGCCTGGGATTGAAGTTAACAAGATTTAGTCTAGACTCAAAAGCCAATCTGTACTGTCCTGCCGCCAGCTTGTAGAGACATCCTGAAATAAGTTACGTTCTTTCCCCAGCATGAGAAATGTGAACAGTTCAACACAGCTTTCCCTTCTGTTTTTTGTGTCCTAGTGTTTGCATTACTCTGTGTACACCCAGTCAAGAGCAGAGTGCCACCTTTAGTCATAACATATTAAGGAGAGAGGAACACCTCACAATCACCCTTGCATCACCATACCTGAAGATATGGTAGTGAACAGGCTGGTGACAGTGGTTTGAACTGCATGTTAGTGTGGTCTCAAATATAAATACTCCTTTTATAAATGATGCTTCAAACAGTAAATTATTCAATGAACCAGGTGAAAATCAACTCTTAACTCACACCATAAGTACATTTTTACAAAACCTCTTGAATACAGTGAAGTGCCTTAAAAGTGCATTCTCTCTTTACATCTGTTTGTCCCCAGGTGCCTCAAGCTCATCATTATTTCCTGCAAAATATAATTACGTTTGAGATCCAGGAGCAACTGTGTTCCAAAAATGTCTATTTTAGTAATTTCTTGTGCTCCTACTGTAAAAGGAATTTGCCATTTATAGTTTCTTTTACTGGGAGTTTTTGCACTGGACTTGTGGCTGGAAACTCGTAGCAAGCCAGACCTTCAATTCACAGATGTGAGGTAGCAGGAATCTCTATTCAGACAAAATTCCAGATAAACTTTGTATCAGCAAGCCTTCTGCTGAATGATAAAACAACTCCTCAAGGGGTTATCTGGTGTAATCTGAAGGTAGGGCCTAGATTCAAATAAGTAAATTCACTCTGCTGAGCAATGCCATTGAAATTCAGACATTTTGCTAGACAAGGCTGGACACTCCATGCCCAAAGAGGAATGTAATTTAAACTTGTGAGTAACCTCTTGGAGTTTACGGAGTTTTTGAAACTGTAGATATGTTTATTTTAAGAGTTTTAACTTTTTTTTTTCCCCATCTCCTTTTTGTGCAGTAGGTAGGGATGTGTGCAGAAAGTCTCACAAAGTGTGAGGAAGAGGTCAACCCAGTGCCCCAAGTGCCTGAATGTAAATGTAGACAACTAATGGTACTTTAAAAGTGTAAATAAACCCACAATTTCCATGCAGCCAGGCCTGTGGGGCAGTGGATTTACTTGCCTCATTTTAAAGACTGGGAACTGTAGAAATGGTTAAGAACATGAGGAATTAAATCATCCCAGTTTCCAGTTAAAGGTTATCCCAAACACTGGCTTCTAAAAAACATCTGTGTACTGTTTGCATCTGGAAAGGTACAATTACAAATGCTACTGAGCATTTTTGATGCTTTAAAAAGCAATGGTTTATGCAGTGCAGATACTGGCTCTGTATAAGGGCATCCTCCACTCTCCACTGACTGCAAAGGAAAAAATCCCATTGAATGCCTAGGAGGTAATAAAAATTTTTTTAAAATGTTCAGGAAATGCATGGTCTCTACGTGTATTTGTATGCGCTGGGTCTGAAAGCCTTTAAATGATGACTTTCGGTCAGGTACATGTTGAATCTCTCCCCTTTTACCAGGATATTACAGGTTCAGTGTGAATTTTTGAGCAGCTGCTGCCTATTTTGTGGTAGATGTATGCAGTGTCGTAATCCATTAACACCTGAGCAGTTCCATTAGCAGAGATAAGATGGGGCAGGTACCTCAGCAATTATTCCACCTCACCGACATCATCTGCATCAGCAGCCTTGGGGAGGCACACACCTCCCTCTCCCTGGCAAAGTAAGGAATTACCACACGCCCTCTGCGGAGTCTCAAATCTGTTGTGTTTAAAGAAACCCCATTGCCTGATCCAATTCCCACTGCCAGCAGTTCCATGCCATGTATTTAATTTCATTTTGGTAGAGTTACTCCTGTTTTCCAAGGTTTACACAGGCATCTTGCTGCTTTCTTCCGAAAATAGGTTTTTGCAGGTTTTGTCAGGATAACTATTAAAGACTGTAGCCACTTGACATTCCTTTAATATTTTTTTTCCAGTTTCATTTCTTCTACTAATCAAAAATGTGTATTTCTCTTATTAAAAAATACATTGTGATCTAATGTGGCTCTAGGATCATTTAGCCCACAGACGCTAAGCTGAATCTCCAAGGGCATCATCAGATTTTCTGCAGATATGTAGATATTCTGTCTTGCTTGACTTAACTGGAATTTTTTTTTACTTGACTTTTTCTTCTAACGTGAAAATTTCATTGTGTAGTAATTTAAAGCTGCTCCAGTAGAAGCTTTATTTAATAAGGTACACCTATAACCTTCTTCCATCAAATGAAAGTTACTCATATGCTATAGTTTTCTGTATCAAAAAGCTAGCAAATACATATTTAATATCTTATAAAAGCCTTCAAAAAGTCTGGTACATAAAGTAATTATTTTGGGTGTATGCCAACCAAATTTGTCATTTTGCAAATGTATGATACAGTTTGCTTCAAATGTGAATTTCTGGGTTCCTAGTGTAACTCCTGCAGTTTTCTGGTTTCTCAGCAAAATACATCAGATACAAGAAGCTACAGAGACATTACAGCACAGAGTAGAGCTGGAAAGCCTTCAGTTCCTGCCAGCAGAAAATATGCTATGATGTGACATTAGCAGGGTTAGGAATAAGCCACATCCATTCCATAGCCTCCATACCGTGACAGTGTCTGCTCGTACCAACTGATTGGCATTGGTTATGATACTGTACACAGCATCATCTGTACAATTTCTCCTCAGGGCAGACTACATGGTCCATAATTCCCCATGATGTGGCACTCACCCATTTTAATTCTGGGTAAAGTGGTGAGGACTAAATAGAACTTCTTCAGGGTTCAAGCCGTTGTTTAAATTCAAAATTATTCAGATTACATTTTAATTAACTCCTTAATAAATTGTCTGCAGACTAGCTGATTCCTTTAATTTGGGGGGGGGGGGTTTCACATGACTAGTTATTTTTTAACAAGCTCTACTAGATAATTATGGGATATAAAGTATCTTCCCTTACTGCAGTATATTAATTTGATCTTCCTGCTACTTTCCAAAGAAAATGCTAATTTACTGTAACTCCATTTTCTGCATCGTGACTGACAGCTTTACCCTGCCCACTGTCTGCTCTGTTTGGCTTTCAAGATTTCATCTGGTCCAAGTTTATATAAGGATCTTTGCTTCTTGTTTTTGTCCCCACAACAAAATGGGTTCTGTCAAGAACTTCAGCTCAAATCTTCAGGCATAATCTAGCAATAGGGGCTTGTGCCAAAATCAGTGTTTCATAATATAAACTCAGCATAATGGGAAGTGATGCAACTATTGATATTCTCTATTCAGAGGTAAGTAGCTCAGTGCAGCCAAGATGATGCTGGAGACCTCCACACTGCTGCACTTAGACTACAGCAGCATCCAGTGAGAACTCGGCCAGATGAGCCCGCTTGTGCTAAGTCATGCACAAATGCAGACCATCTGCAAGCACGTGTGCAGTGGATTAGCCTTACTAATGAGAATATTTCCACTTTTTTAAGTATGGCCGACTGTGAGGGACAATAAAATTAAGAAATTGCATCAGGGTTATTGAGCCCTCAGAGACACAACCAGCAGCATGTGCAGGTTTCCCAAAACTAACAAAACAGCACATGAATTTAAAAAGTTTTGCCCAAGGCTGCATTCACAGGATTACAAGAAAAACCTGTTGTGTTGATAGATGAGAATCCAACTCTTCATTAGATGTTCTGCATGTAATCCTACCCTAATAGCTCTTGGGGGGAACATCACTTACAAAGCTCAATGTTTGTAGCTAGGAATGGAGGGACATGATTTGCAGCCACTATACAGCACTTAACAGTATCTCCCAAAGGCATATTTTCTTTCAGGGTTTGAGCATCTTTCCAGATATAAGTCAGACATGAAATACTACCTGTGAAACATAAAGCAGTAGAATAGGTTTAGTGTGGAAGAGACCTCTGGAGATCATCTAGTCCATTCTCCCTGCTCTGAACCTGTACAACAGGGTCAGGTTGCTCAGGGCCATGTACAGTTGGGCTTTTCAATAGTTCCAAGGATTGAGAGTCCACAGCTTCTCTGAGCAACCCCTTCCAGTGTTTGATCACCATTATGGTAATTTCTTACTCTAATTAGAATTTCTATTGTTCAAATTTGTGTCCTTTTCTTCTCGAAGGTGAAAAATATTTCTTCAATAGTCTTCTGAAATAAAAAATAAAGCCAAATAAAAAAGAATGAATTTTGTCTAAGTTGTCAGAAGGAAGCAGAAATTCCTTGCAATATATCTGGGAGGATCTGTTTGCAATTTTTTCCTTTACTGTAAGACTGATAATTACTAATTAGCTCTGGAACAAGATAGAATTCATATTATTTCAAACCTTTATCAGCTTAGTTTGCCTTGTGATAATTTTAGGCATCACATTTGCTTGCACACCATTTAAACATTAAGTCAATAGAGCTCCTCAAGAGGATGTAAATTACGGAAAGTATATTCATTGTTCAGGTGTTGAACTGTAATTTTAGTTGCTTCCAGGGTTCAAGAGGCTAGGACACCCAGATAGTCCTAAAATCTAGATAACACAGATGCTGACAGCAAAAATCATAGTCGTACTTAATGACGTTGCATGGCATTGCCCAGCACTCCAGATTCCTGGGGAACTAGTTCCTGTTCCTTCTCTGACCAGGCAAGTTCTTGCCTTTGTCCCATACCACAGACAAGCTACTGGCCCTTTGGAGAGCTCATTTTTAGCCTTTGGGACAAGGCTACTGGATGGACTAGAAGGAATTCACTGTTTGTCACTTACATCTAAGCACTGGGCAGCTTGGTTGCAGTAAAGGTTCAGACCCAGCTGCTGGACATAGAATCATAGAATCATTTATGTTGGAAAGAACCTGTAAGATCATTAAGTCCAACCATTGACCTGGCACTGCCAAGTCCACTACTAAACCATGTCCTTAAGTGACACATCTTCAGGTCTTTTAAATACCTCCATGGATGGTGATTGTAGGGATAGTTTGATTTTAAGAAGAATTTGTAACGGGAAGGCTAGGAACTCAGTTTGCTGTAGGAAGGCCTTCTGCCTATATGGTAACTCTTTCTCAAAGGCAGTTTCAATGATTTCTCCCTGTCCCCTGCATAGCAAGAGAAGTTCTCAGCCTCTCTCTCTGATATGTGGGAGGAGAGAGATAGCACTAACAGACATGTACAGAGGCTTTGGGAAGGTGAGAGGAGAAACAGGATAAAGAGGCCCTGAGAGGGCGGGAACTTGCCTTTTTCCACTGGAGGTCAGGTGTGTGCAGCATCATTAAAAAGCAGTCCTTGCATCTGAAATAAACCTTTTTTTTTTTAATCCTTCAGCTGCCTTGGCATTCTTGGGAAGTATACCTGCGTATGTTTTACCTTACAGTGACTGAGCCACTTCCCTGGGCACTGTTCCAGTGCTCGGTAACTTCCCATGAAGAAACTTTTCCTAATATCCAGTCTAAACCTCTGCTGGCACAACACGAGACCATTTCCTCTCATCCTGTCACTTGTTACACGGGAGAAGAGACCAACACCCAGCTCACTACAACCTCCTTTCAGGTAGTTGTAGAAATGATGAGGTCACTCCTGAGCCTTCTCTTCTCCAGGCTAAACAACCCCAGTTGCCTCAGCCACTCCTCATCAGATTTGTGCTCCAGACCCTTCACCAGCTTTGTTGCCCTTCTCTGGACTGACTCCAGTACCTCAATGTCTTTCTTGTAGTGAGGGGCCCAAAACTGAACACAGGCTTCAAGGTGCAGCCTCACCAGTGCTGGGAAAAGGACTGCTGAAGAAAAGAGCACTGGGCAGTGGGGCAAAGGGATCTGCAGCTGGGGGTTACTGTGAGTTTGCGGGTGCAAACACTCAGCTATAGTAGACAGCCTGCTAGCACAGAGCAAATTACTTACTCAGGGCATACTGGGCTGGGCAGGTATGAGTGCAGTGTGCACACAGAAGCTGGAAGGAGTCTCGTGTGTGGCAGATTTCATGCACTTCTGTCAGGAACACAGCAGTCCTACCGCAGCGTGCAGCGCAGACATTGCCTGCTGCTGCTGGTTCTGATGGGCAAGATCATGTTTGCACTGTACTACATAATACCTGTGGCACCAATATTGCCTATTGCTGTGAAGAACTGATTCTTTCTCACATATATTTGAATTCTAATGTTTTTTTGGAGAAATGCTGCAAGACTTTTTCCTTTCTTGGCTCTTTACTTCAGTCACTTCTAAATCTCTGAGCTGAAACTAAGCCAAAATATTGTTGTATAAGCTGTAGTCATAGGGGAAAAGATGATTATGAATTCTTGAACAGTAAAAACACTATTTTCTATTTTAACTCTTTGTTGCTTTGTTATTTTTAAAAATAGCTTATAAACTTGGCAAAGCACTGGTTTTATTGGGAGTTTATGTCTTGTTGTTTCAGAAATACATATTTTGGCATCCATGAGAAAAAATTAATGCCAGAAAATCTCCATTTGTACATACCTGTTTGCAAACATTAGACAGCTAAAGCCACTGAAGATAGTATTCAGGTTCTGCATTACCTTTTCTGGGATATTTTCTTCTAAAAATGAAGAATGTCACCAGCTGGTCACTAAGTCCTTCCAATATCCAGGTCAGTTTACTCTGGAATATCTCTTGAGAGTAGGCCAATGCCCAAAATCATACTGCAGGCAGCATCTGCCAGAAGATGTGACAAAGGCTGCCTGACCTCCACAATTCAATGTACAAAAAATAACTGACCTTCCGAGGCAGGTAGATATTAGCAATAATTCACAGAATCTGCATATGCGGATGAGACAAGTAAACTCCACTCCACGCATGCTGCCTTGCCTGACAGGCTCCAGTCCACAGTTGTCCATACTCGTGCTGTGCCTGACAGTCTTGTGGCAGTTGGTAGGGCAAATCCATGCCCTCCATGGGAATGCAGAGCTGCTCCCAGGAGGACACTTCCTGTGGTGCATTGTGAGACTTGGATTTTTGTAGCAGGCTCAGGGGCAGAAGTTGTGTCAGTCTGCCAAGACTTATGGCTTTTGCAGGGCCTGCACACTGTTTGGTTGTGTTTACTGGCAGCTGTGGTTTGGGACACTGGATCAGAGGGACAGCTCATCATTGTGTGAAGGCATTGAGTATGGAGACTGAACACAGAGCATATGATAAATCTGACAAACAAGGCAAATGGTGCATTCTCATCCATCAACACTTAAGGAACAGCCGAACAAGACACAGCATGGTAGGTGGGACAGTACTGCCTTGCTGACATGGGATGACCAGCAATGGCTCCACAATGTCTGGAGGATGGTATGGCTGCAAGGGAGGTACTCCAGCCTTTCAGGGCCATGGTACGTGACTGAAGAAGTCATGACTGAAGCCACAAATGGGCTGTTAGCAATTTTACTTTGCAGTCCAGTACTTCTAGAAGATTCGGGGTGGAGTTGTCCTGTGCGTGTGGAACACAAAAGCAAATGGCACCGGCTTGAAATCACCTGGGTGTACATACAGCCACGTCTTGTTTTGGTTGGAGTCTGTAACTGCAAAACTAGAGGTGAATGTTTTTTTGTGGAGCAGAGCCTACATACTGATGAATCCCTTAACCAAGCAATGTGCTCTCACAAGAACTGTAGACTTAAGGCTAAAGCAGGCAGTGGAAATTGGGGATGCCACATGTGCTCGAATTCATACCACATCTGACAATTCTAATGAGTAATTGCTCACTACAAATGCATGTGCTGTTTTGTGGATTGTGAACTGTTGTTAGACATGTTATACTGATATCTTACAGATTTAAAGTGCTTTTGCCTTTTGGGGCTTTTTATTTGAGCACTACTGGGATGAGGGCACTGTTAATCTTTATGGAGTATTTTGTGCCTAATTACTTGTAAGGACTTAGGTTGCTGAGGGCTTTTATTTTTCTTTACAGAATAAGATATCAATTAAAATGTAAATCTTTACAATTGCTGTCTTGGGGACATTGGGATCCCTATAATTGAACTGTGTAGATTATTCACTGTGTTCAAGTACATTAATAATAATATGTTGGCATAGCTGCTCCTTCTTAATTCCTTACAATTAAAAGGACAATACCAAGTGTTAAAAACAAATTATGACCTGTGTTCATTTTGTCACTGAATGCAAGAGGGTTAAAATAGTTGCATAGTGAGAACAGGTGATTGATAATAACAGTTAACGGTGCCTATCAAAAAGCCCGCAAACTACATGAACAAAAACTGATGAAAAATGAGGAGTTTCACATACCTCCTTGTCCCTTCTCATTTCCTTTCCCCTTCACATCTTTACTTGGACATGTGATGCAGGGCTGGCTACAGTTTACCTGGATGACTTTTCGCCCCGTTCATTTGCTTGACCTGTCCCTGGAATTGCCTTTTATCGGTAGCAAAAATGTAAGCATCTGTTAGGCATCTGCAAAGGAATGTTTGCAGTGAAAAGCAGATGAATCTCTCCAGAACAAGACAGAGACATCTGACCCCCACTGCAGGGAAAGGGGAGCTGTGTACTCATAACTCTAGACAGGATCAAAGATCAGTAAGAAAATGCTGAAAGCTACTCAGGGTGGTTGTGAAAAGGTGTTGCTGCCCCTCACTTAACCTCGAGTCTCCTTAATCCACAAACCTGTGTGAAGTTCTCTCTCTTTTCCTCCTGCACTGCTCTCCCTCCTGGAACACAGCCTCTCTCTTTTACCTCTGTGGCAAAATATTCCACGTCTCTCTTCCTAAACCCCCTCCAAGGCAGCAGCAGGATGCTCAGCCTTCTGGCAGCACAGTTTATCTTGCAGATCTCAGAGTTCCCAGAGAAACCATCCAGCTAGAATTCCTTAAAAAACATGCAAGAGAAGGAATCCCTCCAGTAATACTTCTGTATGTCAAGACATAGGCTTAAAACATTCTTTCCTCTTAATACACCATTTATTTGAATGCTGAAGAAAAGAAATAGCAAGACAACAATACAGCATAATGGAATGGTCTGAGAGACTATAAAATCACAACACTAGTGCTTTTCTTTGCTTTTCATTGAAGAAAATTCTGACATCCTGAGCAGAGGAGACAACATGATATCCTAGAGGTTAGAGCACTTCCCTGTAAGTGAAAAATCTGAGCCCTCTTCAGCCTGAAGAAATTTGAATCTGTTGTTCTCAATAAAGTTCCTGAAGCAGAGCCAGTGTGCAGCAGAGTGCAAGAAATGGGACCAGGGAGAGTGGACAAGCTATAGGAGACCTGTGTGTAGTATGGTGAGACGAGGATCCCCAGCAGTTTATGAGTTCTGAAGAGTTTGGTTCCTTGCTTCAAATTATATTTATGTATGCTCAAACAAGCAGGACTAGCAGCAGATATCAGGGCTCTTATCCCTTCACTTGGGGTTTAATAACAAAAGAGCCATCACCATTTCCTCTGTACTTCCTTGTTCACTTGCATTACAGAGTTTACTTCAACTTTAAATGCTCCTTGCTACAGTGAACTGGAATTATGACTGCCTTCCTTGTGATATTTAATACCCTGCCTGGCAGGATGAAGCCTTTACTTTGCAAGCTTCAAAGTGGAATTTGAAAGAATGTTGCTGATTGCAGTCTGTATTGAGCAAAGCTGTTCAGCATGTGCTTTGTTTTCTTTTGTCAGAATTTAAAATTTTGAAGCAAGAAACTAAAACAAGCAACAAGCTGTCTTCTGGCTACAGAAAGATACAAGGTAAAGACACCATCTAGTCAGTACTGTCGTGGTTTTAACCCCAGCTGGCAGCTCAGCCCCACGCAGCCACTCGCTCACTCCTCCACAGCAGAATGGGGGAGAGAGTCGGAAGAGTAAAAGTGAGAAAATTCATGGGTTGAGATAAAGTCACTTTAATAGGTAAAGCAAAAGCCACACACACAAGCAAAGCAAAACAAGGAATTTATTCACCACTTCCCATGGGCAGGCAGGTTCTCAGCCACTCCCAGGAAAGCAGAGCCCCATCACATGTAATGGTAACTTGGGAAGACAAATGCCATCACTCCAAACATCCCCCTTCCTGTTTCTTCCACCGGCTCTATATCCTGAGCATGATGCCATATGGTATGGAATATCCCTTGGGTCAGTTGTGGTCTCAGCTGTTCTGGCTGTGTCCCTTCCCAACTCCTTGTGCACCCCCAGCCTCCTCACTGGTGGGGTGGTATGAGAAGAGGAAAAGTCCTTGACTGCTGAAAAGGCAGTAAGCACTGCTCAGCAACAATGAAAACATCTCTGTTTTATCAGCACTGTTTTCAGCACAAATAGAAACCAGAGCCCCATACTAGGTATTGTGAAGATAATTCAGACTATCCCAGCCAAAACCAGAACAAATACCCAATGCATTTATGTCTTCAGTCTCCTCTGAATCCATACAATCTGCCAAAATCAAATTCAAATAAATTTTTAGGATGCTGTTTTCTTGTTGGCTTTTTTTTTGTTTTCCCCTTGGTAATAGTTTCTATACCTTCAATGGGTTGAATGTCTCTTCAGTCTCACACTGGTCATACCATCTCCAGGTCCCATGCACTATCATGCCAACCTTTTTAACACTGGATGCATTTCCTGCCACAAGCAATCCGTATGCAGCTGCAGTCTCTGCTACGGAAGTGTTTCAGCACTTGTCTCACTGTCTTCAGCCACAGTATTGAGCCCCCACAAAACTTCCACATTTGGACTCAATATAGCACCACTGCAAGCCCTCTTGATTCCACAGTAATCATAATGACAGCAGAATAAAATCACTAGGACCACATCACAGGACACAGAAGTTCTCCCTGTTCAATTTTCTTCATTGTTGTGAATAATCACTTGGCAAGTTTGAGGGAAATGAAATGGTTTTAGCTTTTTGCATACAAAATAGCTTTTAAAATAATGATCGTGGTATCTTATGTGTCTGACTCCTCTCTTAGTCTGGAGACCTTACCTGTAAGTGACTAACACTTACAAGAGACTGATACTGCCTTAATTGGCTAATGAACAAATGTCTAATATTAGCAGGACTCATTCACAACTGTACCACTACAAGCACAGCAATTCTGAGTTCCAATTATATTGCCTGATACCTGTAGTACTAAGTGACAATGCCATTGGGCAGTTCAACTAAATCACATGCAAGCTCTATCACATTACAATTCTATTGCCTTCCCTTCTCCACTTAGTATTAGGGCACAAACCCATCCCTTCTCAGCCCATCCTTCCATGCCAAGTCTTTTGGACAAAGACCTGATTAGAGTCCAGCAGGTTGTCCCAACAGTGTTGTCCACCATCCACAGGTCAGCTTTACCATTGGAGGTATCCACACTTCTACAACCAGAATATCCCATGCCTCTTTGTTCTCTACAGGATTATACCTAATGTCTATTTTAAAATTATTTCCTGAGGTTTTTTCCTATTTAATTATTTTAATTCCTAGCATTTATTTTCCTAAGCCCACCTTATCAACACCCCTGCATCTCTCTTTCTCTGCCTAGAGCCCTCCCAGACAAATGAGACCTATTTAATGACCTGCCTCTAATTATTTTTTCCCTCATTAGTGACAATTCTGCTACATCCACACCCAAATTTGATATTTCTAACACTGTTATCTGGGCACTTTTGATACAGTGTGATATTTGCTCATCCTATTATGTAGATAGTCCCTAGACTCCCTTCAGCCCATTTCATTCAAGCTGGTTACATTTCATCTATACCATATGCTATTTGAACAGAAATATGTTATCTTACTTTAGCCTTGACTTCCCAATTTACTCATGATTTATGCAGAGACAGCTTGCATACCAGAGCAACAGAATAACCCTTTTTGTGCTCACACAATCTCTTTGCCCTTGAACAGCTTCAGTCACCCTCCAGGTTCCCATGGTGGCATTAGCCCATTTTGAAGCCCTGTTTGAGCCTCTGGCTCAGTAAGGCTGGAAGGAATGTCCTTTGAGGAGTGGCTGAGTACTTCAGGCCTGTCTAGTTTGGAGAAAAGCAGGCTGAGGAGTGGCCTCGTTGCTACTGAGGAGGGTGTGTGGAGAAGGAGACGCTGATCCCTTTCCCTGATATCTGGTGGTAGGTCCTGTATGAATTGGTCACAGCTACACCAGGGCAGGTTTAAACTGGACATTAGGAAGCATTTCTTACCACAAGAATGGTTAAACACTGTAAGAGGCTTCCTAGAGAGGAAGTTGATGCCCCAGGCCTGTCAGTGTTTGGAGATGTTTGGACAATGTCCTTAATAACATGCTTTAACTTTTGGTCAGCCCTAAAGTGATCAGGCAGTTGGATTAGATGTTCATAGAAACTGAAATGTCTGTTCTACTCTAAACAACCCCAGAAGAGACCCGCTAGCAAGGAGACTTGCATTGCAGCAAAAAATACTTCACCAATGTCAGCAACAGTATCACATCTTACTTTTAAGAGTCACTTTCTCTTTCCAGGGAGCACAGAGCCTCCTGTTACTGCCAAAACCTCATCTCAGTGCCAGCAGCCACAGCCAGGCTGCATTGCCAGTTGCCACTTTTCACTATCATCCGGCATCTCACTTCACTTTACCACCAAAATCCTAAGTGCTAAGACCCACTGTCACAGCTCATCTGCCACCTGCCAGTTCCCACTGCCAACCCTACACAGTCTTGTCTTGCTGGGAGCATGTGCAAAGGCATGGCTGCTCTCACCAAAGGTGTGACTGCTGCTCACACAGCCAGCCAGCAGCACCTGCAGAGCTGTGGCAGCACTAACTCCAGTCTGGCCTAGCGAGAGCATCCCTGCCCCCACAGGAGTAGCTGATCTGTGCAAGGGTCACACCCCCACAAGCCACTGCTCCATGAGTGATGTGATTCCCGGTCACAGCATTGGCTGAAGGCAAGAAACGCTCCACAAGTACTTCCCAGTCCTTCTGCTCCTTGACAATATTATCAGAGAAGCTGCATCCTTTCCATAAATTCAGCCTGGGGAACTGCATGAAGGATCCATGGTAGCACAACTGATGTTAAAGCCACCAGATTAAAAGGCAGCAATTCCCAAGGGACTGAGAACTGACTAGAACAAGGACAGCACACAGTCTCCCTAAGGGAAATGGCTAAGCTGGGACAAGCTGTAATGTAAGAGACAGTGAGTGGGATTCATGTGTAAACTCTGGACACCTACAGCGTGGAAATGATTCATCTCATTTTGAAGAGGACATCTACACTTGGTCACATGAACTGCACCGTTACATTTAGCTATTTCTCGTCCTACATGATTCAGGAGTAGTGCTCTGCATTATCTTGCTCAGATGCCTTCGTGTTTGAATAGATAAATCTCACACTGCATCTAGAGGTAGTAAACCGTCTGCTTAGAAGGGAAATTCTACATGCTACTGGTCTGTCTCCCTGTCAGAAGTTGCAATCAATCTCTCATTTTTTCTCACTTGCTTTGAATTTCTAAACCTTCAAAACTCCAGAAAACGAGATTTTTAAAAAGGCACAGACTTTACTTTCAATAATCAATATTTTCTATATGATAACAACAAATTATTTACTCAAACTCTCTAAAATATACTTCCTTTTTTGATCTTTTGTTAGAAATAATTAGAATTCCTTCACATGACGTTCTACTTTGATCTGTAAATCAATTTCTGACCCTACCAGCAGCTTGTGAAATATTTATTAGCACGGGACTATTATCACAGCCTGATTGTTGTCTAGATCACCCAGCAGCATACATGCCAGCATGTTATTGCTGAGAAACTTGGCTGTGGTGTTTGTAAATTATGACAGTAATTTTCTATGTCCCACTCTCTGCCCTACTACAGGTTTCTGTTTACCCATGTTTTGGTCTGACAGTGCTGTTCCATCTTGTCTGTCTCTTCGGCTTGCTGTACAGACATAATCTTGCCAAGCAGGGTTATAAAATCAATATGGCTAAATTGAATAATGGTATTATAATGAAGCAAGCTTCAAGAGATAAATTTTATTCACTCGTGGATGTCATAGTTATTTTAAAAACAGAGTGTCTGATTTACATTATTCTTCTATGCCTTGCATATTAAATGTGGAACTAGATGTAATTTAGGAGGAAGATACAATAGATGTCTACAAAAGCATATGCATTATGGAATAGATGGATAGGTATTGATCCAAATACCTTCCCATTAAGGCCCATCTAATTTGATGATTTCATTATGTTTGAAACAAACAGAACAAGGTGGTTTTGACACAACAGGTTGTAAACCTGTGGAATTCCTTAATAAAAGAGGCTGTGGATGCCAGAAATTTGCACAGTCCCAACAGGAGACCAGAAAAAATATCCTAAGAAGAGACCTTTTGCGGGTTATTATACCACCTCAAGGTCAGGAAATTCTGTCAGCATTGTTGGAAGCTGGGACGGTGTTAGGGAACAGGCATGCCTCATTTTAACACTTCCTTAATTGACCACTTACAGCTGCTCTTGGAGATATAAGAGACTAGATGTCTTCTCCTAAGTTTTTAAAATTTGTAGATGTGTACAACAAGCTTCCTCAGAAATGATTAGTGGAGCTAGCATTATTTCATCATGGAAAAACATAAGGAAGCATCTAGAGTCAGCATCTAGATAGCAGATAAATGCTAACGGCTTAGGCAGGGGAAAATAGGAGGAATTAAGTAGCTGGATGGGCAAAAGAGAGGATTCAAAAAGAAGATGACATAGTAAGGATTGGGGAAATGGTCTTTCAGCCCCATTCTCAGTGAGCAGGACAAGTCTGTCAACAGCAGAGAAAAGCACAGTGAAACGATTAGGATATTGAAAGTCTGAGCAAAAGTTTTGCAAAAGATCAGCTCTACTGCCTTAGTACTGCTGTACTGTACTTTACTCTCCTATGCTCAATATCATCCCTCTGGCAGCACCAATAACAAGGGCATAAGGCATTTTGGTTCTTTGTTGTCGGAATGGAAAGCTTGTATATTAAGGGCTGATAAAATACACACCTAGCCCAAATACAGCAAGAAAAATGGGTGCATCTAGCCCTCATTGCAGATAGGGGGGATTATTGAGACTTGAAGCCTGACCCAGCAACTGTTCCTACTTCTTCTCACTTGTGGGAACAACACAGGCTATACTCTCTTCCCAAGTTCACTGCACCAGGATCCTCACTACTCTGTCTCCTACCTTGCCATGCCTGCTCAGCTGCCTGGGATACTGCTTGTAACCAAGAACACTGCGTTGCAAGTACCCACTGTACTTGGACAAGGGGGTAAGAAGAGGGTACCTCTTCTCCCCGTCTTCTCCCCATGAGGCAAATACTGTGTGTTGGTCCTTACAGAAGACCAACAGATGTACAGAGCACACAGAGGATGAAGAGCAGGGAAAATGATCAAGTGATGGTGACAGCTTCAAGTTTAGGCTCTCTTGCCTTCCCGTCCTTGGTACTCTTCAGGAGCATATGGAACCAACAGTTTTCTGTCTGCTGCCTGGAGCCTTCATCAGAGCTGTCACCATCAGGACATCCCTTTTGCCTTGCTCATTACATCTCTGCCTGGAAGGACCCCTGCTAAGAAGTATTATTTAAACTTTGCATCCAACATTGAAACTTAAATAATCAGCAGAAGCCTCACATTGTTCCCAGTGACTGTGGAAAGGAAAAATTCACAGTGAAGATGAAAATCTATGCCTTACTCATGCAAGTTGCAGATGACAACTGCAAATCTTTGAGAGAAATATCAGCAATATTTGTTGAAGCCTATCTCTGGTTTTCATCTTAGTAGTGCTAAATATAAAACCTATAAACAACTTCAGAAGAAGGAACTGTGACCTGGAGCTCTTGTCTGAACACCATGGCTGCTGGCTGTGATGCAGCACATATGGCCTCCTTTGATGCTGTGTGGTCCAGCTTTTGCCCAGAGTGTTAATGCGTGCTCCTCCGTTCCCAGCCTGTTCCAGAGGAGGACAGCATGGTCTAGCCACCTCCGTGAAGATACAGGCCTGGACCCCCTCAGGCTGAAAGGCGGCCTCTGCATTTCTGGCAAGTGCTCTGCCCTTAGGCTGTTCCACCAGGTGTGTCCAACCCCATGCGTGCTTCAAACAGACAGCATCAGGAAGGGTTTTCTAATGGCAGCACCTAAGTCCTGACGTGCTCGCAGGTCCAGGATCCTCAGGGCACAGCCAGCTCGGGTGCGGGTTCCCCTTTCCCTCACCACTACCCACTCCATCGCTGTGTACCCGGGCCTGAGCTCCGCTGTGCGCGCGGCGGGGCGGGCGAGGGGATGGAGAGGGGAAGGAGCCCGAGCCTCCTCTTGCAGGCGCCACCCGTCCCCGCCGGGCCCCCCCAGNCCGCGCGGTGGCTCCTGCAGGGACGCGGCCGCCGCCGCCGCCCGGGGCCACCGCCGCAACGTGTTGCGCTCCGCAGCCCCGCATGGGCTGTGCTCTGCCTCTGCCTCTGCCTCTGCCTCTGCCTCTGCCTCTGCCTCTGCCTCTGCCTGTGCCGCACCGCCCGTGCGGCCGCGGCGCTCCCGGCTGCCCTGCTGCGGCCGCGCCCGGCGCCGCAGGCTCCAGCTGCTCGCTTTGATGCCTTAAAGGACCTCTGCAGTTCATTCCGGGCTGCTCTCGCCGCCTCCTCCTCCTCCTTTTCCCCGCAGCCGCTGCGAGCCCCTTCTTGAACTGCTCCGCACGTTACCGCCGATCGGTGCAGGCGGGCATTTCCATGCGAGCGCCAGCCGCCCGCTGCTGTAACCAGCATCAGCACGGCATCGGCCTCCCGCTCCGCACCCGGGGCGATTTTATTACTTCTGGGGGTGCAGGGACATTTTTTTGGCAGGAAGGTCCAGTGTAACTTTATTTGCGGCTTCCGCTGTTCTGTACCAGCCATCAGTTTCGCTCAACATCCTCCGGGAGCCGAGGGAACCGAAGTTGCCAGGTAAATGCCCCCTTCCTTGTCTGCAGCACTCAGGGAGGCGGCTCCGGTCTGCCTGGTTGCATGGCTGCGGCGCCGCTGTTGTACAGCGCGGGCTGCGAAGCGGAGGCAGTGTTTAATGGCACAGCTG
>VZRE01013817.1:89461-154612 GCA_013396775.1 Cephalopterus ornatus | reverse complement strand
GCCGTCACCGCTGTCGGTGTTGTCCCCGCAGGCCGGGCGGGCGCCGCCCGCAGCCAGCCCGTCCCCGGGGAGGCCCGGCGGCGTGAGGCCGCCCGCCGCCGCTGCTTATGCAACACATCATCGATAACCACCCCGACATGGCCACGGCGCTGCTGGCGGGCGAGAAGCTGAAGGAGCTCATCCTGCCGGGGCAGCAGGATGACAAGGCGGGTGCGCTGGCGGCTCTGCTCCTCCAGCTGAAGCTGGAGCTGCCCTTCGACCGCGTGGTCACCATCGGGACCGTCCTCATCCCCATCCTCCTCGTCACCCTCGTCTTCACCAAGAACTTTGCCGGTAAGGGTGGCAGGACGGGCAGGGCCGTGCCCCAGTGGCTGCCGAGCGGGACCATTGGTGCTGAGGTGTCTGCCAGCCCTCGCCTGGGCGGGCGGGGACGGCGGCAGGGCGGCAGCAGGCACTGCCTGAGAGCCACCTGTGCCCAGGACGCGGCCACTGCCCCTCGCTTTGGCGGGCAGTGCGGCGGTGTCGACGTGGTGGCCGCTCCCTGACGGGGGCAGTTGCTGCCTCTCGCGTTGGCGGGCGGGCGAGAGGTGGGGAGGGGTCCCCAGGCACCCCCCGGGGCACTTACCTGCAGGGAGGTGTCTGCTGCCCTGCAGCAGCTCAGAGCCAGCGTGGGTGACACAGGGTGCAGGTTAGTGCTCCTTGAGGTGGGTCCTAAGCTGGACCCTGGCTGGCGTCAAGCATTGTCCTGATGTTACTTCAGGCGTCTACAACATGAGTGTTAACTGGCCTGCTAGGGAGAGGCCAATACTATATATGGAGCCGCATGCACAGTATGCTTTGCCATATTGTCACCGGTGTCTCTTTCTCTTGAGGGCCTACATCTCGCATACACGCAGTAACAATTTATAAAGCCTGGTCTGATTGCCTGTCACCACTAGTCTTGGAAGGTCACACACATTTTGATGAGCACTGAAAATTACTGATCCAGTAAACTGTTATGACACCTTTTGGGCCACTAGCACATATGTAAACATTGTTTTGCCTTGTGAAGTATAGGCTTGATGAGTGTAGCTGCCAGTGCATGACTGCTTTTAATGTCCCTTAAAGCTCCATACTGAAAATCCATGGGAAATTATTAGCACTTTAATATATGGGATGGACCTGGCAGTCTGTACCTTGTGAGGTTGGTGAAAATTGTCTGCTTTGGGATTGACTTCCATCATTTAATATCCCTAATACTTGTCTTCATTATAAGAAAAAGGTAAATCACCTAGAAGAATAACTGCTTGCAAATGGAGCCTGGAGATTTTTCTTAATTATAGTTAAAACTTTTTCAGTGTCCCTCAGTTTTTAAAAAAATACAGTTATTTAGATCAAGATTTAGATCAGCCATGGTTAATAAGATGCTCGTTTTTTGGATGCTTGTCTGGGGGTATCTTGGAGAAAAGAAGTTTACAGGGCACGTGAAAACCAACTCTTCATAGCAACTAAAAGACAGGATTCAAGGTCACCTTTAGGGACTCTCTGTGGAATGCAAAAGTTTTGTGATCCCTTTCTCTGTAAAGAGCTAAGCTAATGGAGTGCATCCTTATTTATATATGTGTTTTCATCTTGTTTGAGATGTACAGTTTTGAACCTCAGTAGGCCTAAACTAATCCTTGAGTGCAGGCAAGGTCATGTCCCCCTTCATGTGTGTTCCTTTACATAGTGCTTCCTAGAAGAAGCCCTTTGATGACTCACTGCTTCTTCAGACAGCAGTAACTTGCTCCATATGAACAAGTCATCTGAGACTGCAGATTGTGGAGGAAGTGTCAAGTCTAAGAGACTCACATTTATACAGTGGATGTCCCTCTGCAAGGCTAAACTGTGGTCCCCACACATCCATGGAAGAAAGGGGGGTCTACTGAATTTACTTTCGTCTGCCTATATTTTTGCAATTAAGTTTATTTTGTGATGTGGGAGACTATTCTCTAGGCTGACAGTTGTGTTCCAAATTTGTTTTTCAGAAGGGCTTAAGGCAATATCACTTATGTCTACTTATGGACTGTGTATTCTGGTTTGACCCAGCAAGAGCAGTAGCCTATTGTGTCCTGCCAGGGCAAAGCTTATGAGGCATCGCAGAAAACACCCTCATGTCTCTGGGTAAACGTGGGGTAACATTCTTCCCTCATATGATGTCATGTGTTTGTTCAGATGGTCTGCAGTTAGAAAAATAATATGAGAAAAAAGAAAAAATTACAAGAAAATGTAATATAAAAACTCTAAGGGTCTGACAAAACTAAATAGGTCCTTTTTTAGGGTTGAGTCAAAGAGTTTGGGATTAGTGGATTCAGTTCTGCTTCCACAGAGTTCAAGAGCAAAACTTTTTATTAGTTTAAGTGTGATCTGAATCAGATGTTACTCTTTAACAAAACAGTATTTACTCAGACTTCTTTAGTAAGTCAAGTTGTCAGGAGACGCTGACGCTGGCAATAACAGTTCAGCTAGATACATGCTTACTACTGATTCTGCAGTTTGTGTTTTTTCACCCATGCACTGTCACTGATCTTGAAAAACATCTAAATTTATTTATTTGCTTTGGATACTGCTCCTTCTGTGCAATTTAAATAATAGGTATGGAAGTTCAAACTTTGCTGATAAAATTGAGTAAGGTACCTACTGCCCCTTTGTTGTGAATATCATAGTAGCTTCCCAGACTTTGGGCACTTCTGTGCTTATCAGATGCTTATTATTATTCCTCATTCTGTTAATGATATACAGTGGGAAGATACCATCATGCCACTAAACTGAAAACAACCCCCTTTTCTGGGGGCTATACCATCCTATTTAATCAGTATTGGTAAAACTTTTGGAACAACGGTGTGTGTACTCGAGACATAAAAGTGTAGTTGTCTAAAAGCAGTGGTTTCTCACAAAACTTTTTTGCTGAGCATTGAGAGAACCTGCATGATGGTGGAGGAGATAAGAGCCTCTTATCTCTCTGATCTACCTTTGAGCTTACGTAGGTGAAAAGTGTAGCTTAAAGTGCAGTCAAGAGCAACTGTACAGTCTGTGCAACAAGTGTAGTGGGATTTGCTTGGCCGAGCAGTGTGGGTGTCCTCCCCTGGGGATGTGCAGAAGACACCCCATCATCACAGGAAGCCTGGGCATCCCTGGGCAGCAGTAAGTCTTCTGGCACCAGAGGCTGCAGTGAAGCATGTTTGAAAGCAGAGTTCAGCCTTACGACAGAGGACAAAGAAAGACCTTGTTGTTTATTTAAAAGATTGTAATTAACAGCCTTAAAAATCATCATGTCTGTAGTGTAATATATTATATAGTGTATTTTGCCTGTGGCCAGAGATAAAGTTATTTAGTTAATTTTGTTGTTTTAGTGCAATCATTGTTTAGGTAAATGCATATGCTCGTCATGTAAGTGATTTGTTTCCCATTGCATTGGAGTGTTCTGATCTTTACATCTCTTCTGAGAAATTAAGTGACAAATTACTGCTTTAATAGCATAAAAGGTAAGACCTAATTGTGTAGCAGATACTATGCTGATGTTTTGAATAAATCACAATCGATCTGAACTTAATGCATTACAAAAGACTTTAAATTAGGTATTGTGCTTTTCTTCTATTACACGTATCATAAAATCACAGAATGGTTTGGGTTGAAAGGGCCTTTAAAGATCATGTAGTCCAGCTCCCTGCCATGGACATGGACGCCCTGCACTAGACCAAGTTGCTCAAAAGCCTATCCAGCCTGGCCTTGAACAGTTCCAGGGAAGGGACATCCACAACTTCTCTGGGCAGTCTATTCCACTGCTTCCTCACCCTCACATTAAAGAATTTCTTCCTTGAGTCCAATCTAAAGCTACCTTCTTGCAGTTTAAAACCATTGTCCTGTCAATACAGGCCCTGCTAAAAAGTCTGTCTTAAAAGCCCCCTTTAAGTACTGCAAGGCTGCACTAAGGTCTTCTGGAACCTTCTCTTCTCCAGGCTGAACAGCCCCAGCTCTCTCAGCCTGCCATCAAAGTACCCTATCCCTCTGATCATTTTCATGGCCCTCCTCTAAACCCAGTCTAGCAGATCTTTCCTGTGCAGAGGGCCCCAGAGCTGGATGCAGGACTGCAGGTGGGGTCTCACAAGAACAGAGTAGAGTCCTGCTGGACATGCTTCATGTTATGCAGCCCTGGATGCTTGGTGTCCTTACAGTCTTACTCAAGGTTAAAAAAGGGCTGTCATCCTTGGTTCGCTTTAGCCCTAGAAATGAATCTGTAACATAACCAAATTTTATTGGGAGATAAGATTTTGTTTCCAAACTTCACTTCTAGATGGCAGTGCATTTGGGGTGCAGTTGAGCTCTCTGCCTATGCAGAGGGCAGAGAGGGGCATACACACTTCTAGGATGTGCTCCTGAGAGTTAAATTCAGGTTCAAAGAAGGCAGTAAGAGTTTGACCATTGATTTCAATGGGGACAGGAGTTCACTCTGATGGCTGAAGTAACATGATTCTTGCACTGGCCCCCACTTCCTAAACTTTTTTCATAAGAGGAAAGAAAGTCACTCAGCAAACCTCCTACATTGTTATTGCTGAGTCTCTCAATTGTCCTTTAATGTTTTTCAAGCAAACCAGTGTGATTCCAGAAAGGACACTCCTAGAAAGTTAATAAAATAAATCCATGTGCCATATTTATACTATGCATAAGATCATCATGAGATCATCATTTAGAAGCAATATTCAGCTGCCCAACACAAAGAAAGCCCACATGAGCCTGCACAAGAGAAGAATGAATATTGTTTCCATTTCTGAAACTCACCTGTGAACAGACTTCATATAAAACCAACATATCCTCTGTTTAGGGGCCAGTGTATGTTGACCTCAAGGACAATAAGGAAAGTTTTTGAGGCATTTTTCTCTGACCCAGTGGATGGATCTGTATTTGAGTTTCCTGGTTTGCTGGAGTTGGTAAAGGTGACTACAGAAGGCAGCATAGGCTAAGGGAAACCTCTCCTGTAGCAATGTCCTTGTTGAGATAACAGTGTGTGCAGTTGGTGGTCCCAAGGGAACTTTGGTTTGCTCTGTTTTTGTTTGGAAATCAAATTGCTTTAAAGATAGCAATTACATTTTTTATTTAAATATGAATGCCAATGTGTTTGAAATTCTGTCAGAACAGTGACCTGACCCCCGTCACACCCTATATATCCTTAGGCTTCTGCTGGAGCACTCATGCAGATGTATATGCAGTGCTTTGCAAAGGTCCGTGCTTGTATTTGACTCTGTGAAGGTTTGATTTCTCATACCTAACTTTTCATTTCCTAGCAGCTTGAGCATTTAGTTACTCCTGTGCAAACTAGAAGTAAAATGCATCCAGTGTGAATGGAGAGTTCAGATTTGATAGTACTGTGCTGTCCCAGTGCACAAATAGGTGATTAGACCAGGTACTAGCTGGTAGTGAAGCAAATTTTGAGCCTGCAAGTATAGCTTGTCACTTTCGTCTTTTCATTTTAGCTTCACTGGAGCCTGCTGGATTGTTGCCTTTCCTACGATAAAGGTTTTGAGGTTCTTTTTATTCGAAGTGTTTCCTTGTTAACGTAAGCCAGCCTTCAGTTAATATTTGGTGAAAAAAATGGTAAACCACCGAATTTTAATTAAATGTTAGTAGATAAGGATCTCAGTTATGTAGTTCTAGTCCACCTACAGTTTGTGTTGGTTTTTGGAAATTGTTTTTAGTTACAATGTTTCAGTATCTCCTGTCAAGGCATGGTCAATCTGGAGTGGTATGGATCTAGATAAAAAGGGATTAGTCCTTTAAAACACTGCCTTATCGTTTTCACTTCCTTTCCAAAATGCACAGAATTAGCAACATTCATTGCCAGTTTGAAGTGAGTCTGTTAGATGTGCCATGAGTTTTTCATCCTTTACTCTCCCTTTTTTTACTGTGGTGCTAGTACGCACAGGCCACAGCTACAGGTAGGATGCTGCTGGTTCAGCAAGTGCTGTGTTCTGTCCTCTCTGACTGGCAACAGTGGTGCAGGTGACAGCAAAAGTAGTGAAGTGTCTCATGGTATTTACTGAACTTCCAAGACACTGTTCTACAATCCAGTAGATTAAGAGATACTTGACTTTCATGATGTGCTGCTTAATTTGTTTGTATCACTTAGTGTTTTAGTGAGTCGTTTAAATATCCCAGTTCAGTGTTGCACTGGGTTCAGAAGCAATGCCATCAGTAATGTCTGTGGGAAGTTCTTCGTGCAAAGGACCAGAGAGTGGTGGGCCCTAAAGGAGAATGCATTGCTGGTTTTGTTAGGTATTATCTCCACAATATTGAAGTATTTTGCTTTCCAAACTGATGTGGTCAAAGCATTGCTAAGTCATATCCCTCTTGTACAGTGCCTCATGCTTTCTATTTACAGTGAATTTTTCTTTTCATGTTGCAGTCATGTTTACTTGTCTTTCAGAAGCTGCTAAATACCAGTACTTTATTCAAATAAATCAAAGCAATCATCTAGTTGATTTTTATACTTTAGTCAAAAGCCAAGCTGAGGCACTGATTTCCATGTGAGGTTTATAAAACAGTGCCTACAAAATACAAAAAAAAGTTGCTCAAAAATACTGTATTTCTGCGTCTCTTAGCAGTTACATAGCTCAGCCCTCTACCATCCTTCTGCTAAAAAGATTGCATGAGAAAGCAATGGAAAGAGACAGTTAGTTAAATGACTGAAGGGTCAGTTCAAGTTTTTGTGTTTTATTTTGTTTTGTAATGATTTACATAAGCAATGCTTACTTCACTGTGTAATACAGTATACAGCATGAGTTCAATGTCTTCTCTGCTTTTCACGCTACAGTATGGTCGAAATAGTATATGTTGCAGGTTTCTGTATTATGAGATGGAGTTTCATTTTGTGGTTTTGGTCAGCTTATCTAATCTGTATTTCTGTTTCACGTTGTGGCAGGATATTTACATATGCTTACTTAGGTGACTTGTCTAATAGATGACTTTTGATCTTGTTTTCCGTTTTTTCTCTTTAACTGCACTTAAAGCCACGTACAGTAAGAAAGTAAAGACAGTGTTTTTCCAAGTGATTATTCTTAGTGCTAAGAGTACTAAGAGCCAGAATGTTTTGTGTACCTGATGACACCAGTGCAGAAATTGTTTCTGAGGTTATATTAGCAGAGAAAAGAGAATTTGAGGAGTGCCTCATTACCCTTAAGTGCTTTCTAAGCACGTATTTTTAAAAAGGATTAAATGATACAAACATGGGCTGGCTGGAGTTCAGCTGCTGTCTGTTTGCATTGCTGATGGGATTTTTCTCCAAGAGTAAGGGCAGTTTACTCACATACAAACACGAGGTGTGCACAAGATACACATGCTGGGACTCTGAGTTTTGATAATTTAAAGATTTGCAGTTACACAGGTGAATGGTAAATGCATGAGGAAATGCATGAGCAATACATATGTAATCACTGAACTGCAGTTCCTAGCAACTACAAATATTTTCCTGTCATAAATTCCATTTCTCAAACTTCATTGACACACGTACATCATGTTTTATTATATAGTCTTTAAAGACCCTGGTTTCACTACTAACCCCTTCATTTTTTCAAGTGTCATGTATGTGAAGACATCCAAAATGTGGATGAGTTTTATCTTACTACACCCTTTCAGATAACCAAGAATTTGAACAGAGCCAAAAATATTTTTGTTTAAGAGCTACTTAATTTATTCACCTTTTGTTGAGGAGGAAAATTTATGAATAAATAAGGGTAAGGTTGAGTTTGTTTTTTAAAGCTGCCCTGAAGTGTTTGAGGCTCTCTGTTGTCTCTAAACTAGATAGAAATCATGCATCCATGTTGCAGAGGAAATCTCAGCTTGTGTGGTTTCTTAGAGCTGTAAAACTCTTCAAGAAGAATCTGCATCATCACTGAGTTACTTGGGTTCTGTTGGTATTAAAAATAACTGCAGTAGGCACCCTCAGTAGGTATACACGTCTAATTACAAAAGCAGAATAATTTCGCAGTAGGCTGGCATGATTTGTGTAGAGGTGCCATTTTTTTCACGATACAGGATTTGTTCTAAGAAAAACATTGAATTCAGTGCAGATATTTACATCATTGGGGATTTTGTCCCAGACATGTATTATACTCTTGCATTTGAACTGGGAAATGCAGCAGTTCATTATGATAGGAAGGTTTGGGGATTTGTTTGCTTTTCTTCAGTGGCACCATGCCTGTCATGCAGATTCACGGTTGCTGGAGCAGTGCTGCAGCCAGGTGCTGAGATGCATGGTGGTTTTTGCAGCTTAGAGCTCAGAGACTATTTCTGGAGCATTTTGGTTAAATGCTGAAGTAGTTATTTCACATTTTGAGGTTGAAGTATCTTATCTTCTGCGAGATCCATATCTCTTCAGGAGGTCAAGAGACCTCCACACTGGAACTGGCAGCGCCCCTGGGAGCAGCCAGTTCTCCTGGCTTTGCTGTGATGAATCAAAACAGTTGTAGTACATTACAAAACCCAATTTCTCTACACATGGAGGAACCAGTTTTCCAAAAAGCAGTAGACTGGCCATCTCTGCCCTATAAATACTATGTTATTAAAATAATATTATTACCTAACGAGCAAACTATTGGTCTTTTTCATCTTTTTCAGTATGAAGTTTTCCGGGTGCTGTGTTTATGCCAAGAGGTACTTAATACAAGCCATCTTTTTAATTTCTAGTCATTAAATAACTGTGGTGAAATAGAACAAACCTACTGTTTCCAGTTGCTTCCTGTGGTTGTATTTTGCACTTGACTCTTGATTTAGGAAGCCAACCTTGTCTATGTATCATCAGATTCACTGGATTTTCATAATTCATTTCACTTCGGCATTTATTCTTGCAGTTTACTTTAGGTATTTCTGTAGTCCACATTACCATAATGTCTGGGTGCCTGTGTAGTTGCTTTGGAGTTCCATCTCTAGAGGACAATTTTTGAATTGCCCAACATTATTTTTTTTCATCTTTGCAAAACATTAAAACATTATTTTCACACCTTACCACTTCTCCTATGTACATCACCAAAATTCCACTCACCTCCTCATGTAAATGCTAAATTTAGAAGTAAATGTTATTCAGATCTCTTTTGTAGGACTGCCTGCATGGCTGAATTTCATTAATTATGTATTGATGAATACATTCCTTTAGATTCAGATCTAACCTTCCCTCAAATCTTGGCATAATACAGAGCTCTTTGTACAAACACAGGCATTGTCATTTCCTTCCAGATGTTTTCTGAGTGCTCACAGAGCTCTTTTGAGCACAGAAAGAAATGCTGCTAGTGAAGTTCAACGGTACAGTCACTATAAATAAGCTCTCTTTCCAGTGTGGTTACCACCATACTGCGTGGCCATCACGTGGTGGACAGTAGTTCATCACTGAGGAAAATTCCTCTGTAGGAGCAGCCGAAGGGATTTCGCTTGGGGGTTTCTGCACCTTCTGCAAAACAGTTGCTGTTTCTGGAATAACCTTCTCCAACAGCCTTCGGCATATCAGCCAAGTAGAAGTAGGTATCTTTTTCTCTTGACTAACCTGGGCAGGTATTACAAGTATTTAAGCCTCAGATTGCTGATAAGGGAACTTCAGCATGCCAGCTACTTTTAGAAGAGCCAGTGTTTATTACATCCAGGGAATATAGTTCTGTACATTTATATATACAGTTGGAAAGTGCATTATTAATTTATTGATTCTGCAGATCTAAAATATATGCAGATCAAGCAACAGTCTTGCAAGATAAAAAACGAAATTGGAAATACAGGGACACTTGCTGCGGCCCTTGCCCTGCAGTTACCCCTGTGGGTGACCCAATACCTGTATGTATTTGAAAGTGCTTATTTACTTCTTACTCATTATAATTAATCCTCGTAGAGTATAGGCCAGTAGGAGCAGTGGTTTCCTGTCTCATTTCTTTAGGGACTTTCTTTTCAAGATTTTTTTCTTAAACAGGACAAGTGGTTTCAGAGATTGGGCAAAAAAGGCTATACCTTACCTTGCTGATCATGGAGAAATTTGTACCTTAGGAAGACTTCATGGTCATGGAACCTGTATTCAGATTTGGAAGGAGTATTCCCTAAGAAGGCTAAAGGTATTGTATTTTTGTTTTGATAAATGTAACAATTCTTAGTAATTAGCTTGCTAAGTTAAGGCTTACTTTGATGGATGTTTTCTTATTCATATGACTAAACTTGGTGAGTTAAATAGGACTGTATGACTACAGTTGATACAAAAAAGTAATGTCAGGGATCCATCCCTATGCTGTACTAATTTCTAATCTTTAAATAAAGTAGTTGAAATAAACTAGTTAAATTAAGGGAGCTTTTCCTTTTGCTGTCAGTTAATTCGGGTATTAGCCAGCACTTGTTAAAATCACAATCGAGGCAGAGTTGCATATTCCCTGTGGACTGTGTAACTGAGATGGAAAAGGAGTATACTGTTTAGGTAATGTTTTACTTTCTTAGACTACATTTGCAGCCTTAGTAACATGAATGTTTTTTATCCATTTTTTTTTTTTCAGAGAGAAGAGGATCCAGGACATTTCTTCTTTTCCGTTTAAAAATCACTGAGAAAGTACTAAATAAATTATTTCTGTTTCTTAAAATAAACAGTTTTCTACCTGCTTTCTTGTGCAGTCCTTTTAGTACCCAAGATGAATGAGGCATGCATATAAGATTGCTTACACGTATGTGACACAAAGTAAGGACAGCAGTATGATAAGGAATACCCTTGTCAAATACTGGCATTTATTGCTGAACTCAAGGAGTTTCTAAATTATTTTGTCTGTTAGAAACTTTTGCACTGGGAATGATGGGCGGGGAGATTCATACATGCTACCTAAATGCTGAGTTTCTCCTAGACACAAGTGGAGAATACAAGGAGTGCTTCAGAGATCTTGACTGGATTGCCATCTTTTGTTCATAAGCAGGTTGGGCACAGGTATGAGGTTATGTAGCAGCCCTCTTCAAGAAGCAGATGCCAGTTGCTAGGAAGCACTAGGCCAGAGTGAGTCTATGGTATATGTAACTCAGTAAGTACACTTATCGATACACTTACCTGATACTTAGCTTGACTCTCCAGTATGAGGGTTTAGGCACTTGTCATGAGGCTGGGAGATCCAGCCTGTTCAGCAACACTTAAGCACCAATTCTGCTGCCTATACACATGTAGGGCCATGGTGGTCAGGCTGAGTATTTACTTCTAGATCCTTGAAGAATTTTTTGCACAAGAGGCATACTTACCTTTGCCTAAGTGTAGCAAGAACAAGAATTTTCATATTTTTTTCATATTTGAATTACATTTTCTGAAAACTGTCTTTTTTTTCTGTCTGCTGTTAGAAAATTTTACTGTTTCTTCTGCATTACTGATTTACTGCACTGGAATCCTGAAATCATGCAATTCAGTTGGAAGATAAATGAGGTGGGATTTCTTTTTCCAGAGTAAACTCTAAAAGCTGGAGGCCACAGGAGACATGCACAATTTGTTATATTTTGCTTTGGGTAACTGTACTCCATTCCACTGGGAATGCAGTAGGTGTAAAAAATCATTTGCCCTGTTACATAGGGGCATACACTGTTTATTACTAATATTTTCTTTTCTTACTTTATTATGCCTACCAAGCATCTAAATATGTTGTCCATATTTATTTAAGTAACTTCTGCTAATAATAATATTTTAGAAGCTTGAAATTGACCCCACTACAGCCTCAGTTCTTCAAAGAGACATGCACATGCCAGATTTTATGCACTGTGAGTAATCCCATTGGCTTCAAGGGAAATGCCCGGTGCTTGAAGTCACTTAAGTCTTTTTAGGAGCAGGTCTTACTTTTTATACTGTTAAATGCTAAGAGATTGCCATTGTTGTCTTTATTTTTAAGGGGCTAGTGAATGTGTTAGCAGCAATTCACTCACTTTCCCAGGAAGACCTGTAAAAACTTGCATAGACAATAGAGAATGATACATATCTACAGCTTCACCACATTTTCTTGACAGCATTGTTTCAGTGTACCATAACCCAGGTCACATTTTTTGCAAGGTGTTTCATGTTACAGATAGGCAAATATACACACACACATATGCACACACACAGGCCCAAGCTCAATGTATGTCGATAACCTTCTAGACATATTTTACTTGATGTGTTCCTAGTGCAACTGGCCATTGCATTCATTTTAGAAATGGACATTTTTCAAAAGTGAAAAAAATTATTTTTGCATGAATCAGCCATTCCTGCTGGACATGACCTAAAGAAAAAGGAAGTTCACCTTGAGGGCAGTCAAGCATGAGAACAGGATGCACAGGCATCTTCCATCTTTGCAGGTTTTCAGACTGACAAAGCCTTAATCAAGCTAGTCAGAAATCAGTCTTGATCCTGCTTCAAATGGGATGTGGTAACTTCTGAGGTTCCCGGCAGCATTTCCATGATTCTGCATTGGGGTATAACTTCAGGAAATAGTCTAGAATAGCAGTTATCAGATTTTTCCACTGCTAACTCCGTTTCCAGATCTGAGATTCATTTTTGTAGTGAGAAGTTTCACAAGAGTTCCAACCCCAAACCTCAGGATTCCAGCCCCTTTCTTGAGGAATTCAGAGCTTTTGGTATTGTAACTTCAGGTTGAAATTTAGGAGGATATTTATTTATGAAACATATTTTCATGCCTAGCTACTGCAGTCTGACAGCTGATGTTTAATTCAGGGCCTCTCGAAGAGGGCAGTTGAAGGTGTACTAGAGTATAATAGTTGAGAAACCACTGAAAGGAGATGGCAGACTTTGGATTGGGAACAGTAGGAGTGGGAGCCTGTGCCTGCAGGGAGCCCATAAGCATTTCTCAGAGACTTTTCTAAAAGGCAGCAGACTTGGCATCTCCTAGGTTCCATACTTTGCCTTCACTCCTTCTTTTCATACTGTCTGTTTAGATTCTTTAGAAAGAGGTTTTTGAGCACAGCCCCTTCCTTTGTCCCTCTCCCTACCTTGACTATCTTCTCACAACCATGAATTTTCCTTCCCTTAAAGTGTGCCTTTTGTACCTCCTGTAAGGCATTTTTTCTCCATTTAAGTAGCATTTACACTGATGGGATGAGATGGTGCAGAATGGAGCCTGTGAAAAAACTTAGCTGCCAAGGGATTTTAATTTTTCAAGTGGCATAACATAATCAGTTATATTACACAACTAAGTAATTCTGTATCAATTATTTCATCTTGATTGCATATCTGAAAAAATTCAGTGAGATGTCTCTCATACCTTGTCCTAGAGACTAGTTTTGTGGATATTTGGAAGCTACTTATGTACATAATGAGCAGGATAAAATGGATTTATGTACAACTGTTAAAAACATCTGACATATTGAAAAAAGGGAAACTAAGCATCTCAGTGGGCATCTTTATGCTCAAGTCAGTATAAGATAAAAAAATAATATACTTCTTTAGTAATTAATATACTTAATTATTCAAAGGGACGTTTCTTGAGAATGACGGTGACTGTAGGAAAATATTACTGAAGACAGGATTTGTTCTTGGGTATTCTTACTGATTTTTTTCTGAAACTGTGTTGAACTTCATATTCTGGCATGCAGGTATCACATTTCTGTAGGTGTACCTTCAGACTTTGAACTTACTGAGACTTTAGTCTGAGCATCAGAACTAAATATTTTGCAGTAAGCCATCACATTTACTGCAGAAAAGTTGAGTTTAGTATTCCATCCACCAATAACAATGGCAGCTTAGTTACCTTTATTTTGCCTTTGCTATAAATGCACATATGGGCAAATTACAGCTTCATGTCCACCCTTAACCGCCTTTTCATAATTGTTTGGAACTGGCAAAAGATTATTTTGGAGATGATGATCTTGCTTTCCAGATTTTTTAATAGGAATTTCTGTCCCTTGGGCTCATAGGAATGTAGCTTTCAAGGAGCAGAGGAGTTGATTATTTTTATAGGCTTTTGACTAAATAACATTGAGAGGATGACCAATCCACTCAGCCATAATAATGCTCCCTAAGCTTTTAAAAAGCTTTACAGCACCTTACTCTATTGTATTTTTTTACACAATTGAACAGCTATGCCATATGCAATTCAACTGTGGAGCCTCAGGAAAAAGCTGTGTTTCATGGTGACTGGAATGGTTATATGAGAAAGAAACTTCCCAAACTGCTTGAGGATTTTCAGGGTGAAATAAAAGAGTATCAGTTGAAACTTTCTATATTTATGAATATAAAGTTACAAGCAAATACATTTTTTAATATTGCATCATCTGGTGTAAGAGCTGTAATTTTAACAGTCTTACAGCCTTTTTTTTTTAATATTACTTACCTATCAGGAGAACATTGTTAAAAAAAAAATTGATCTGCTGTGCCTTCTTGAAACTGTATTATAAAGGGCCCTCACAGCTAAGTGAGTTATATGTGTGAGGATGACTTCTTACTATGCTGTCATCATCAGCTCTGCATATTGAGATCAGGCTGTATGTTTTTGCCAACTTTCATAACAAACAAGATTAGTTATTGACATGGTACTTTTTAATTTATTCATGATTGACACAGGTTACAGTAGAGGAGAAACAGTTCCATACCCTACTATAATGGGATCAAACACCTTCAGGGTGCTTGTTTAATGCCAGGTTAAATGCTGCCATCACCTAAGAGGTAACATTCACAAAAGCTACTCAAACTTGGTGTCGATCTGGCTTGGCAGCCTCTTGTCAATGAAGAGAGAGACAGGCTCTTCTTCCAGGCAACACCTTAATGAGTCTTTTGCTTTGAATCAGTTTGGAAGGGAATTCCTCTCTTCCATTGTCTGGAGCATATTCTAGGAGAGTGAGCTTCTTAAAGCTAATGCTATGCTTTGTGAATCAAGCCCTATGCTGAGAGGGTTAAGATAAATATCCCTGTGGAATACCTTTACAAAAATTAGTGGAATTCTCTGACAGTGCATATGACTCGAAGATATTGCCAAGATTGGTTGTTGCTGCCACATCCCTGGAAATGTTCACAAGGCTGGCTGGATGGGGCTTTGAGTAACCTGATCTAGTGGAAAGTGTACCTGCCCATGGCAAGGGAGATTTGGACTGCATGATCTTTAAGGTGCCTTCCAACCTAAACCATTCTATGATTCTGTATTAGAAAACACCATTTGAATAAAATTAAATTGTAACCCCACTGTTCCCACTTTGATCAGTTACCAGAAGTCCCACTGACTCCACAGAGGATTTGGGTTTCATCTGAAGAGTCTTGGGATTTACATGGTATACAATGAAAATCATGTGAATTTTACAAATATGCAAAGAAAATTCTAGACTAGTATCAACAAGTTTCAGAATGGGACATCATGCTCAACTGGCCCAATAAATTAGAGATCTTTCACAACTTAACATGCAATGGGATCAGATAAAAACATGCTTAAGAGAGGAAAAGGAAACAAATTCCTGTAGAATGACATTTGCTGTCTCTACTGGTTGGGACAGCCCCATTTAGTAGCCTGTAATGCAGCTTGTCAGTCCAAACGAGAGCTGTGAAGCTCTTTGGACTTTTTTCTCTGAAGCAGTGGCGATGGATAATACGGTGCAGCGTTAGTCTCTTAGTGTATCTGTCTAATGTAAATGTAAATGTTAAGACATTTTAATTTGTTTCCTTTCTATTTATAAAATAAATATATATTGAATTATTGTTGTATAAATATACAATTTTAGCAAAAGTCACTTTAGCTTTCAGGTCTCAGTGAACAGAACTGGAATAACTGTTCAGTTTATTTGATAGTAGCAACTGATACATGAATCAAAAAATAATCCTTATGAGTGATTTGTATGAATACTTATTGTTGTTTTCCAAAGTATATGTTGAGACCTAGGAGAAATGAACCCATGTATGTCACAGGAAACTGTGTTTCCTCTTGGCAAGTTCTATTGAGCTTAGGGACATCCAATTCAAAAAATTTCTGCTTATGAGAAACGTAGCATGCTGCTTTGCCTTCTTTATTTCCCCATGGGAACATTTTCACATAGGAATCTGCTTGGTCTCCTGGGAAATCCCACAATAAGTCTCTGATAGTAGGAGATGAAATTTTTTGTATGCATCCCTTCATGGGTAGGGTTCAGAGGGCGTGTAAATTACCAAAACCAAGGGGTTCAGTGAGCATTTTTCTTGTGACACATGTCTGTAAATACACAAAATAGTCTAAATGGGAAGCTGTGTAACTTTAGAGTGCTTTAAGCTCTCCTCTGAGATTGAACTTAGATCATTTTAAAATAGTCTTCAGAAGTGATATTAAAGAATTTGCAGGGCTTATTCACTGTACATGCTGTCTTTGGTAGCAGCATTTATTCTATCAACTCTGTTTAAATTGATAGTATTTTTAGAAAAGAATTTTCACTGAGTCACTTAAAAAAAAAATTAAAAAGGCAATTTTTATGCAGTTATCAGCATGTAGATCTCTGTAGGTCACAGAAGAGGTTTATACCTCCACACCAAAGAACTAGCTTTTGATTTCACATGTGCAACTAACTGGTCCAGTAAGGAGTCATCTGTTAAGCCAGAAAGATTAGGGGTTTTTGCCTGCCTATTAATATTTTATTCATTGTTATCAAACAACATGGTACTTTATTTTTTCTTTTTATTATTTTTATTATTAAGAGAACAGTGCCACCACTCTCTTCCAGTAAGCTGTTCTTGATCTGAATTGTAGACTATATTCAGAACTAGAGCAGGCTTGGTGTTCTTGAGTGATTTTCAAGTCAGGAGAACATGCCTTCTCCCTATGGGTCTCGTTTTGGATTTTGGGAGGTTTTTTAAAGGTATACCAGAACACTGTAAAATATATTCCCTTTGTTCTACCAGTCAAAACATGAAAACATGGTCTTCCTCTTTGAATAGGGTTTCTTCATAATGGTCATTGTTCTTTGGGCAATTAATGCTGCTCTAGCTTTCACAAGGTTTTCTATCTTTCTTTCATGTATTGCTAGAAAAATCTGATTGTGTAAGAACATAGTTTATCTACCAGGTCAAGACAAAAGTCCTTTTATCCCAACATCCTGCTGATGATGGTAAAAAACAAATACTTAGCAAGAAGTGTTAAAATAAACATGCATACGGTGTATTTTCCTTAGATAAACACATCCTGCAGCAGCCTGTGATTAAACATTTCCTGAGAGAAAAATTGCATCACTGTGTATTTAATAATCCTTGTTAAACTCTTTCTCCCATTACTTTGCCTGATTGCTTTCTTGATCCATAGTATTTGTTTCTTCTATAATACTGTATGACAGTGAGTTCCACCATTTAATTACATGTTCTGTAAAAAAAACAGTGTTACAGTTTCTAATGTAGAATTAAATTTTCATAGCAAGAAATTGGTAACACACCAGACTCTGTCTTGATCAATCACATTTTAATTCAAGAATGTTACCTAAGAGGGATACAGTTGACTAAATCCTTGTTTGTTGTAAATTTCAATTTTTTTTTACCATATCAAATGAGTAGACTTTGTTAATAAGTATTAAAAACATTGCTTTCAGCTACATCTAACTTTTTTCTATTTAGAAGAATGTTTAGCTGGGATGAACCTTAAATTTCATCTAAATTTCAGCATTTGCATGGAACATCCTCAGCTACTGACCATGTAGTGAGTAGGTCTTTTAGCTTTGCAGAGTTCAGGTCACAGTTGGTTAGGATATTGTTTTCAGAGATTTAATTAAACCAAAAGACGTATTTCTTGCTGACATTTTTAGCTCAGGTTCATTCTAAAACTTGCAGTTAAAACGTTTTGCCTTAGGGTTTTTGAGAATGTGTGCAGGCTAAGCTGGCTAATAGACATGGAGGGCTTAATGGTCATATAAAGATACAGTAAAGTAAAATTGATATAATTTGAAATGTTTATTTTCCAGAGTTCCTTTTGTAGGTTAAATGCACAGCAGTGACTTTTCTCTCTGTTATACAGAGGAGCCAATATACTGTTATACACCACACAACTTCACCCGCGATCAAGCCTTGTATGCCAGAGGATATTGTTGGACAGAATTAAAAGATGCCTTGCCAGGAGTTGATGCCAGCCACTGGCCCTCCTTGTTTGAGCATAAGTTCCTACCTTATGCACTGCTGGCTTTTGCTGGGATAATGTACATTCCAGCTCTAGGCTGGGAATTTCTCGCCTCCACCCGGCTGACTTCAGAGCTTAATTTCTTGCTTCAGGAGATTGATAACTGCTACCACCGTGCAGCTGAAGGGCGGGCACCAAAAATAGAGAAACAGATTCAATCCAAAGGCCCAGGGATCACAGAGAGAGAAAAAAGAGAAATTATTGAGAATGCAGAGAAGGAAAAAAGCCCTGAACAGAACTTGTTTGAGAAATACCTGGAAAGAAGAGGACGAAGTAACTTTTTAGCTAAGCTTTATCTTGCAAGACACCTGTTCATCATCTTTTTAAGCATCATACCAATCACATACTTATCCACCTACTATGCTACACAGAAGCAAAATGAATTTACATGTGCACTAGGAGAGCCTCCAGACAAAACTAGCAGCTCCAAATTGCACATCAGAGTGAACTGTAAGCTGCCCTCTGTCCAGCTCCAGAGGATTATTGCTGGTGTAGATATTGTTCTCCTCTGCTTCATGAACTTGATAATCCTCATCAACTTAATTCACCTCTTCATATTTCGCAAGTCTAACTTCATATTTGATAAACTGAACAAAGTTGGAATAAAGACCAAGAAACAGTGGCAGAAGTCACAGTTTTGTGATATCAATATTTTGGCCATGTTTTGTAATGAAAATAGGGACCACATAAAATCTTTGAACCGTCTGGATTTTATTACAAATGAGAGTGATCTGATGTACGACAATGTGGTACGCCAGCTGCTTGCAGCATTGGCCCAGTCCAATCATGATGCCACTCCAACTATGCGTGATTCAGGGATCCAAACAATAGACCCAAGCGTTGATCCAGCAGACATTGATGCTAATGAACAGCTCATCATTAAGAGACCAAGGAAGAAGATGAAATGGATCCCAACTACCAATCCCCTTCCTCAGCCATTCAAGGAACAGTTAGCCATTATGAAGGTTGAAAACCATAAACCTGATAAACCGAAGCCTGTGCGGAGAAAAACAGCAACGGACAGCCTCATAGCTCCTTTGTTAGAGTCGGCTGCAAAAACCTCACAGCAATCGTCCGCTCATAAAACCGAGCCAAGTGCTATCCCAAGCACAAGTAGTGAAAAAAAGCACACACGGCACTTTTCCTTGGATGTTCATCCATATATACTTAGTAGCAAAAAACCCAAGCCAGAGGTTCAAGCCATCCCCTCGATGCCTACATCAAAAAGCCAAGAGGGTGGATTTTTAAACCAGGAAGAAAACGTTGTAGTGCATGTTACCTCCTCTCTCAAAGGTACAGTATGCCATAATGCCCGTACCAGCTCCACAGACCATAATTTACATAGCAGTCTTCAGGAACTCAAAGTTTATCTGAACTGTTTGGCCTGCCTTGCTAGATTTTGGGATAGCTAATAATCTCAGGGCTTACAGGTCTCAGCTATATGGAGGGTAAGGATTATTACAGTAGAGCTGTACAAAACAGGCTGCAGGCTGTTGATGTGGGTAGTTTTTTAAATACAAGCATGACCACTACAAACGTGGTCATGCCTTGCCAAGGAAATGAGGACCATTTGGCCTCATGATACCCTTCATTCTCCACCAGCACCTGGCACGTTTCAAACATGCCTTATTTTCAAGTCATATGGAAACTTCCATGGTAGATGAGCAGTAATAGCCCCTTAGGAGCATGTGGGAGACTAGTAATGGCACTTAAAGCTGCCTGTAGAACAAAAATCTCTAACTACCAACTCTTACAGGTTGGCGTGTTTGTCATCTAGGAAATCACAGCTCAGCTCATTGACATTGTCCTTCACACAAGAGATGCTTTAAATTGTCCTATGTCTCATTTAGACCAGAGGATGGTTGGTCTGAAGTGTGGGTGCTGGTCAGGGTTTCAGGATTTCAGCCATTCCCTTCCTGTGTGGCCTCACAGGAGATGCTTTTTCTGTGCCTGAGTTTCTTATGTGTTTTCTGGAAAGCCTGTCCCTGTCTTAACTCAAAGGAGTGTGTCAAATATATCAATAATTGCTAGGTGATAGAGTGATGAGGAAAGCCATTTGAACATTAAGAAAAGTGATAGATCAGTAGATTAACTGAGAGACAGATATCTTCTTGTTTATTTTTGTAAGCTACTGACATAAGAAAGAAGCACTATGCAGTTGAAGTTACAGAAAAATCTGTACATACTTAAAGCAATGGCTCTCATCTCATTACAAGCTAAGACCTCCCTCTGGGCTTCGACAGACTGACATCTACCGTCACCCCACTGCCCAGCAAAGAAGTGATTTGAGGTATAAAAGTTTCTGTCACTTCCGAATCCCTATGCTCCTTAGAGCCCTCCAACTCCCCACTGTGCATGTGAGCTATTCTACAGCATTCCTTATCCAGTTACCTGCTCTGATTTCAGCTCCTCAAAACTACTGGGGTTTTCTGGTCTCAATTACCTTCATCTAAATTAGTGCTTGAATATTTTAAGGGCAAAAAATAATTACAGGAGTTTTGGGGCTCTGTGACTCCCCATTTGCATTAAAAAATTTCAGCTTTGTTTTTGAGTTAGACCTATATTGCAGTCCATCAGGTAAGGTAGACTTATAATTTCTGGAAAGAGACATCAGTTAATGTCAAATTGCTGAGTTCTTTCTAAAGACAAGTGGCTTACAATGTGTAACCACTAGTTTTTCCCATTGAAAATACCAGTGCCTTTTGTATTGCATCCTGTGGATTTCAATAGTCATAACGTTTGTCAAAACATTAAATCATAACATTTATAAAACACCGGCCAGACTGTAGAGGGGAATAAAATACATTTTTCAGTTGATTTTTTTCATCATTTTACAACAATACCATTCACATAGGAAAGCATGAGCATGCATAAAAACCAGCCAGATTTACAAACCCCATTTCTTGTTTGTCCTGTTTCCCTGAGCGTACAGCCCTGTTGTTTTGAAACAGTCCTGTTGGATTTCTCAAGGGGTCCCAAGAAAATTCAGCTCAGAGTCCACTACTGATCCCACTGAAATCGGTGGCAAAACTGCCAATGACTTTTATCTTTTATTGGTTCGGGACACTCCTGACTGATGGACTGGAAGGGTGAAAGACTTACCTGTCCTTTAACTGGCTGTTTTGTTTTCTTTTAGACAGCCCTCATCCTGCAAAAGAGATCCTATACTCATCTGAGACATGCAGAACTGTACCTGCTGCTGCAGCTTTTGTCACATGTAACCACAACCATATAGCCACAACTGCTGCTGCCACCAGTATGGCTTTGAACCAGGTCAAGCCAGAGCCAACACCTGCACTGAACTGCAACCCAGCCCACCCTTTGCTGCACATCAACACGCTGTACGAGGACCATGAGGAGGAGGTTTCAAACATAATGGACAATGGGATTCACTCACCAACCGACACTGGGGAAATTCTCTCCATCCCTACCCCAAAGCAGATGAGGTTGGCAACGTTTGACGAGCCAATGGCAATGGTGAGCTCGGTGGAGTACTGAAGGCTCTGGGCTGCCCAGCCGGCCCTTGTGGCTGGGCCCGAGACCACTGCAGTGCAGAACGTGGTCCCCCAGCAATGCAACTCACTGCATGAGCATGGAGTTTTCACACAGACTATAGCTTCTGCTGATAACACCAAACGGTTTTTCAAGATCACATCATGAGCACTGTCAGTTATTTGCGAAATAGAATAAAGAAAATCTGGTGGAAATAGACCTTTAACACTAAGACAACCACTAGCTCTAGCTCTAAACTATAGCTTCCTGATTTAAATGGGAATTAGCACAATTTATGAACATTAGGAGTCTGATGGCTTGCCACAGCAATTTTAGTGAGTGTTTAAATCCTTTACATTCAGAATTACTGATTAAAGTTAAAACAACATGGAGGTGAGGTATACTTTTTTAATGGCAGCAGTTAAATAAGAGTTCTTTTCTAAGCAGAGAGGATTTTTTTTTTAAATTCAGGATTTTGAAAAAATTATATGCAAGCAAAATTTGGTTTTGTTTGTTTCTTTAGCTCACTGATGTTGGGCTTGATGGAGACTTAGCTGAAAGGGCCTTACTACCACCAGCATTTAAGTGCAAAAAGATTGATACACTCAATCTCTTGCATTTATAAATGAAAATACCTGAAGTATGCCCCGCCCTTTAACATGCTTATATGTTTGATGGAAGATGATTAAATTAAGAGTTTATTTTTTTAAATATATTTTACCATGGAAAAAATTACTTTATTAACTTTTCAAACCAGGTGTTACTTTTAACAAAATGTGTAGAAGAGAGTCATTGTAGCTGCTTATTTTTTCATAGTGTATTTATGAACCAGGTTAGAAACTTTCATGGGTGCTTCACTGATACGAAAAATCTTATGGAGGTCATTACAAAACATCTTACAAAATATGAAACCAGCAAACCTGTTTTCAAATAACACACAGTTAAAGAAGTCTATGAATTTAGTTCTGCAGATTTTGCTAGTCCTTGATTCAGCAAACACTTAAGGCCATGGGTGACACTGAAATGACTCATGTCTAAAGCTAAGCACACACTGAAATGGCTTTGCTGGATCTGGGCTCTAGTGCAGGCAGACAATAATCCTGTGGTATGTGCTATCACTCTGATTCAATATTTGCCATCCTTGGCTCAAAGCACATCTTCATGCCCATCTTCCTATAATTACGGTATGTGTGATTTAATAGAAAACTATAGTATAACTAAAACATCTATTAAAAGTGTATCATGCAATAACCATTCTCAGCAAAATTATAGTGAAACAAAAAGTGACTGTGTTACAATAATATTCCTAGCTGCATTCAGAATTACAAACTGTGTGTGTTTGCTTCAAAATTATGTATAATGGTAGAAAAAAATATGCAGCACAAATATGGGACTGAAATCTTGAGTTTATTTTTAATTTATTACCTCAGACATGCATATATTATACCAATATTTAATGAAAATAGCACTGAAAATAAATACCTATTATTCTGAATATTTTAATGTGTACTACTTCCTAGCATAGTGATACAACACACCTCTAAAGCAGGGTAGCTGAGGTTCTTGTCTATAGATCCCTAGGGGTGGATTAGAGGGAAATGACACTGAATGACCTGTGTATACATATGAGGCAGGTTTATTTTAAAACAATTTGGTTGCAATGGAAAGGAGGTATGTAGCCATTTTAGTTCTTTTGCCATAAAATTATAAAATTATGAAGAAAATATATAAGAAGGAGAGAGAAGGAAAGAATAAGATAGTGAAGAGGAAAGATGTCAGCACCCATGGATCCAGCAACGAGACTTAATCGGTGCAATTTCGATGTCCGTGTCAGAGTCATCATGGCAGTCTTGATCCATTGGGGTCAGGGCCCACACAACAAAGATTTCAATGGCTTACATACTTTGAGGCTCATGTGGGAATGCCCCAGCACTTCCCCAGGGGAGGGGTTTTCTTCAGGGATCTTTGATGGTTTGTGGCCCCTTCTAATGACGTGGCCACTGTTTGGCCCTTCTTCTAACTATTCCAGTTGTGCCTCCTTCCTTAGGGAGGAATACCTTCAGGCTGGCATGTGAATGATCCCAATACTTCCGCTGGGAGGAAGTTTTACACTGTCAGCCTTATCGGGAGCGGGGAAATTGGCATGATAAAAAGCATTACCTCTCCTCCACAGGATCTGCTTCTTATCAACCTTTTCCCTTATTTGGCAGGAAAACACTTTGTTTGAAACATCAGTCCTGGTTTATTAGGGAAGTGATGGCAGGACTCAACCAGCCCATCCAAACAAAGTTCTGTCCATCACAGTTACATACATTTGGGATTTTATAATAAGCAGTATGCAGGACATGAGATTCACATAATGTAAAGCCACTGTTCCCCCTTACATCAGTTGTGCCCAGCCTTTTTGGCCTGAACAGCCCAATACCAAAACAGCAGCAAGGCACAGGATGTGTACTGCACACAGGGAAGGGGAGTTAGGCACAGCTGGAGGACTTGGCGGTAACACCCTGAGGTCTTGGAGCAGTGCGGCATGGAGCTACTAGGAGACATGGAGTTTGGTCCAGGGCAGCTGGGAGATGACTGCAACGGCTCCTACTGGCTTGTCTCCTTTCAGCCCTGGGAAAAGCCACCGGTGTGACTTTTTAAATAACAAATCTGCACCTGCGTAGTCAGGGTCTCATTCTACCCAAGGTACAGGAGGAAGCTTCCACAGCCAAGGAGTGGAGCATCACCTGTGATGGGACTGCAGGCAAGGTCTCTGCTGCCTGATGGGTTACTGCCAGTCACCCAAAAGCAATGGCACGCAGTCTAGAGGTAAGTAAAATGCCCCACTACATCCTATTCATTTAGATGAATACTGTAGTTAGAACTCAATTTTTAGAGAAATTAAAACTATTACAGTTCAGGACTTTAGTTAAACACCAATAAATATTTAGAAAAAATATGGAAAATTGCCATACGACAATCATGAAATTCTTAATAAAGGCAAAGTGAAAGAACAGGACCTGGAGGCCAGTTTTAAAGCTATATAACTCCCTTACACCACTGTACTTTCAATTGCCAAAGGCAGTGTGGTGAATTTCTTCCTGGTTGCAGCAGCTCAGCTGACAATGTTACAAATGTCTGGGGGAAGCCTTGAGATTGCCTTTTCACTATCCACTTGGTACCATTAGGCACTACATCAACCATATGGGTCTGTAGCTGAAGTGATATACCAATAAATGTACATACCAGTGTCAGGAAAAGCAGACTGTCTCAAAACGAAGGATCTGAACTTGAAAATGTTCAAGTTGTAACGTATGTTGAAAATAGCAACATTTAATAATTGGAGGGAATTTCATTATGCAGAAAATGCAGAGCTGGGTTCTCAGGCATGATGACCTGATGAGGGCAGAAGAGTTGCCCACTAAGGTGCTCATGTTCTCTATTCATTCAAGAGCAGGACTCAAGTCACGGTCATTGTCTGTGATACTGCTGGTTGCTGGTTTCTATTGATTTAGGGTCTGTTGCTGCCCTTATAGAAATCAATATCAGGTTTGACTGGACTGACTTAAAGAAAGAAAGGAAACCATATGGCTTTCATCATCCCTGGGACAAACTAAACTCAGAGAACACCCACTTTACTCCTCTTTACCTGTTGTATTACAGGAGCATTTGCACCATCTTTCATAAGGCTGCGGATGTTGGGCACTTAGCTCTGAATGTCAACACAGTAATTACTTGCTAAGGGTGGCCCAGACACTGACCAAACAAGCAGAGAGAAAATGCAGCTTTGTCTTGGCTGATGTGGGGTAAATATCTGATGCAGGCACATAGCAAACCCTGCCCTGCTGAACTGAAAGGAAAATTTTTGTGTCCTACCCACCAAAAGGGACTTACCTAAACTGAATGACCAAAGACAAGGAAGTTGAGATAAGGCCTCATTTTTAAATGTCTTCTTTAGCCTGAATTGCATTTATATCTCCATCTGCCTTGTCTGTGCCTAATGGTTTCGGCTTGACAGATCCGATGACTCACATTCTTCAAGGCTGCTTTCCCATTTATTTCACAGGAAACAGGACTGCATCTTGAGAGCATAGAAACCCTTTTCTTCAGGGTACTCTTAGTCAGACTACATTTGACAACCTAAAAGGAGAGACAAGTGTGTCAGAAACATCTTTTTAGCTATATTTAGGCTGTGCAAACCCAGCAGGAGATCAGCCATTTCTGTCTCATAGCAGCTAGAGAAGTGCTTCTGTTGGGCATTTTTTAATGCAATAATGATTTTTAGTTAACATTTAGCTGTATGGAGTAAATGTACACATAAACACACATAGATTTATATATATCAACTATATACCTACAAAGTCTATATATGCATGTAAATATGCATCTTGCATAGAAATGTTCGTCTTCTGTACTTTGCTTTGTAAATAAGCTATACTTAGTTTTCTTTTCATTTCCCATTATCATGCAGTAGGCCCAACCCATCAACATTATGTGTCTTTCTGACTCCACTGGGATTTTTTGATGCTCGGCATGCTGGTGAGGATGCTCTGGTCCTGCAGAGTTAGGTGTGCTGGGTTGATGCTGTCAGTGAGTCAGGCCCTGATCTTGGGAGCATTGTACTTCCTGTGACTTCTTGGCACCAGACCCCAGGGCAGAATTTATCTCTGTGCTGGGGATGCAGTCAGCATAGCTGACAGTTATTTTGCACATGCTTTGTATCTCCAGAGCTGGCTCCCAAAGCCAGAGCTGGACCCAAAGCAAGTGAAGCAGAGTTGAAGCTTCTCTTGCGTGTCCCAGCCACCGGCTTATCTGCCACTTAAAAGTACAGCAGGGTTAGAGCTCACAGGCTGTAAGAGGGACTGCACTGAGGGAATTTCATCTCAAGCTTTAAGCAAGCTTGTCACTGCCCTCTCAGGCTTGCATCAAAGGGAGCGCTAATGAAAAGCTAAGTCTGAGAGCATGAGCCCAGGCTTCTAAAGCCGCTGACTGAATGAGAACTGGAGACAGCCTCAAACGCACTTGACCTAGCATTGCATAGGGGAAAATTCTTGCCTTCATATCACAGTCATAGAAGAGTATTAATAGGAATAGTGAAAATCCAGCTTTAAGCACAAGAAAGTGAAATAGTTTGTCCCAAAGCTACTCAAGCTGTGTCTAAACTATCTAATCTAAAGCTAAGAACTTGCCAATGCCCTCCATGCCATCATAACCAAGTCAGGATGGTTTTGGGTGCTACAGGAAAGGTCTCTGAATTCTCCTCCTATTAGAAAACACTTTTTTTTTAATTCTATCAATATTGTGCAATATTGATCAAGGAATGTTTCACTTTAAAGAAACAATGTATTTTCTCATTAAAAATCATTCTGCTAAAATACTTGCCACAGAGCACATTGGGAGTTTTAAACAGGACAATAATTTTGAGACACCTTCCAATATTTTCTGGCTGTGAATGATGAATATTTCACTCTGTCTGTAAGCAGACTGTAACTAATGGCAAGACATTCTATGTACTTTATTTACATGCCACAAATCTTCAGTTTTTGCTATTCTCTGAACAGTTTTCAAGTGGTTTTTAACTGTTTGCAACATGTACAGAGAAAAATATTATGAATGACTGCCACGCCAATGAGGATCTCAGGGCTCTATGAGACAGATTCAAGGAAATGTGGGCCTCACAATCCTGTTGTCCTCAGTGGTTTTTGATGCTTCTGAATTTTAATGCTTTACTGACTTGCTATTTGTTCACAGAATGGATTTGCCTGGAGTCAGAGTCAGCTTCAACTGAAAGAAGTTGTCGGGCCTCCTGCTGCACTCAAGAGCAAAGAGGTTTACAGACTCTTGCTTAACTAATTTTTCTTCATAATCACAGGGCTCATAGGAGTCACTAGTCTAGCTTTCCACAAGCACATCCAGGGAGAGCACAGACTACAGTAAAACCTTGAAACAGGAATGCATGATTCAGATGCAAAATCTGATGTCTTGCATGAAATGAGACAGAAAATCACCCCACAACCCACTGCACTGCAGATGGCTGCCTGTAAAGAAAAATTACATGCTTAAAAAATAATACCAGTTTTTGCTCTTAGAGCTTTTATACCATGGCAATAACCCCGTGGCAGTTCACCAGTTACTGCCTTGGAATAACAAGCCCGTGCCCAGACCCTGGGGCGCACAGCAGAGAGGACAGATGGGTACATTTTGTTGCTGAGGAAAAGAGCTTCTGAGAGCAGTTCAGGAACTTCTTTGCAAATTGATGGATGTGTTCATCCATGCAAACTTGCAAAAAGGATGTACCACAATGGAAGCTAAGAAAACTATGTACTATTCGTCCTCTAAGTACAATCCTGCGGACTTCACATTGGCAAATTTATCCTGTTATTGGAAGGGCCTGCACAATATAAAGGAGTGACTAGATGTCTAGAATAAATTAATAGTTGGAAGAAGGGAAGGCTCCAGGGAGACCTCATTGTGGCCTTTCAGTACTTAAAGGGAGATTATAAGAAAGATGGAGACAGACTTTTTAATAGGGTCTATAGCAATATGACAAGGAATAATGGTTTTAAACTAGAGGAGGGTTCAAAGGAGAGTTTAAACTAGAAGAGAATATATCTAGATTCAGACTAGATATAAAAAATTAACAGTCAAAAATAACAAAGCTGAGAGCCTGAGAAACCAGATATCGCAGCAGAGCAAAGTGATGCTTCACATGACAACAAAACCAGCAGAAGAGTCAAAGGAGCTTCTGGGAAAAGCTTATGACTCCAAGGCAGTGACAGAGAATATTTTAGTGCCTGGGAAGAAGACATGATGGGACACAAAGATGATGGAGGCACTGGAGTATGTCTCCTATAAGAAAAAGCTGAGAGAGCTGGGACAACGACCACCAGCTAGACAGGTGATGGCTGTCAAAGGAATGACATTGGGCATACCTAATGTCTCTGTCCCCGTGCAGACCCCTGGCACCAGGCTCCCTAGAAAACTCTCCACGTGACCATGTAAAATCAAGGGATTCTCTGTCGTGGAAAGAGAACATCAGCCTGGGAAACATTAGCAACACAGTATATATGCAGATAGGTATTTTCCCCTCTATATTCAAGATCTTTACAAAAGTCTGCTTAACTCTTTTTCACACAGGTTTGTCAGAATGTCCCACAGCAGCAGTCAAAGTGTTTGTCTACAAGCCTGTCTTTACTTATAAGAGTTGCTGGCTTGGCCTGCCACTACCTAATTTGCTCTAAATCATCGGTTTCTACTCAAGTGCTGGGGAGGCCTGGTCTCCTGCCACAAGTCGTTTTGTTTAAACACAGTCTCATATTAAAGCAACCACAGGATTGGAACCAAGGGCAGATCCAAGAGTAAAGTTTTGGAAAGAGGCACTTGGGCCTAATGCCAGAACTATTTCTTTTCCTTATTTTTCCCTTTTACCATCTAAATGCAGGTTTATGTTACACTGAATTTCTGGGAAGCACTAGAGGAAATGTGAGCTGGCAAATGAAATGTCCTTTGTAGGAACACTCCTCTTTTTCCCAGCAGACCAAGTGTCTCCTCTGGAGGTTGTGGCCGTGGACTTTACGCAGTTATAATTAAAACTTTATGGCTTTTTGTTGTACTGTTTTCTCAGCAAATACATGTTAAAATAGGGATGTCATTTTCAATATAAATGGAAATTTGATTTTTTGATTTTTACCCTAAGCATTGAAACCAAAATCCATAAAAGATTATCTAATTTTTTCAAGCTTAAGTAGTATAATTAAGTATTGTGAGTTGTGTAGTGAATGAAGATGTGTAAATCTAGGATTTTTATAAATGTTTCTTGTTTGGGCTAACAGTAAATCGCAAGATACTTGATGACAGGTTTCATGAGCAAAATCAAGGCAGGAGACTTCTGATGAGATAACTTGCTAATTTAGCACTTGTTAATTCCTAGTGTTTAGACAGCAGCAATGTGTGGGAACTGTCATAGTAGTACAGTGGCAGCTCTGACCAATAAGCCCACAGCCTGTGAAAATGCAACTTTAACCTTTCAGTTAGGCTTTGCCTGCTTGCCTGGGCTTAGAGCTGCCCCTTCTTGGAGGGGTCCTGGGCAAGCACTGAGCAGCCTCAGCTTTTTGGTCATTGAAACACACACACTATTCAGTAGTGTTGCCCACTTCTTTGTTTTTGCAGGCCAGACCATTACCAATGAGAAATGAGAGCCCATAGGTGTGCAGCCTTGACTATACAAGGCATGGGGACACGGGAGGTATCACTTAACCTGCTGACTTTTCTCAAGAGGGCTGTCGATGAGCAGAACACGGGTGAGGGCCCAGAGCTGCCAAAGGCAACAGGCATCGTCCAGGAAGTCAGACGGCCAAAGGCCATGCAGACAGTGCTTGTCCTTTGTTGGGCAGGTCACTGACTTGTTTCTGTTTCACTCCCCTTCATCCAAAGTCCACAATCTGTAACATCCCTGCCTGCTAAGCTCTCCTCTGACATTCTGCCCTGTCTCTCTATCATATACCTCTTTGCACAGAAAACTGTTCTTCTCAAAGCAATTCTTACAGGTACTGTGCCTAGGTTTTACTGCCTGCTTCTTCATTAGCCATTAATGTAGTGCCACAGGAGCAGATAAGTAAACTGAGGCAGTCAGTGCTGATTTCCTCACTTCTCCAGCATGTGTGGTCTGCAAGTTTAAATTCAGATGATATTTACTCTGCTATCCTGGACCAAACATTCCTGCCAGGCATGCATGTGAGACTTGTCATGTATCCGGACCCTTATTGCTCTACCAGGGACTGGTTTGTACCTCAGGTAGAATCTCTAGGGCTGTTCTTTCCTGGAGAAGCTACAATCACGACAGACTCACTCTGCAAAATGAACCAGTGCGCAGCTGGGAGGTTCATCAGGGAATTTTCTCTGAAACCACACTACTCCTCCAAGCCAAAATGCCAAAGATGATGCTGTTTTTGTTATACTCTCTTCTCTCCCTCAGCCATCCTCACAACACCTTACTCCTAGAGCTACAGATCTTGTATTGTCTGGGAAGCACCTTGCTCTGCCTCACCAGAGCAGCTGCCCAGCTGCGGCTCACTACCACAGCTGGCAGAACTCTACCAGCAACGAAGAAAACAGGGAGATCCAGAAGGTGCTAATACTGTTCATCAGTTCTGGAAAGCCAAGTTCAGTGGAATTTACCAGTTCCCCTGCAAGGTGAATTCTGCCTGAAGAATAAGATTATGCATATGCACCATCGTCACCTTCAACTTCACCCACTGAATGTGATAACATTCAGCTACTGTGAAGTAAAATCAGACTATGGATTTACAGTGTATTTACTACCTCTGTGTGACAACTATGTGTGTGTGTTTACTCTTGCGCCATGCAAAATGTTAAATAAATCACTCATTGCTGAAGAGCAAGCTTTGCTTTACCAGAAGATGGACACATACAAGACTGGCTACCCCAGAGTAACTAACACCTCCTAAATCCACTTCCTAGACTCCTGCACCAGTTTCCTGTGCTCTCTGGAGTTGACTCCATTAGAAAACTCCTTAGAGACAGGAACACTAATGTCTTCATTGTAATGTTGAAATTGTAAATGTTCATTTGTTGGTTTTGCTTTGGAAGCCAGAGACCATGTGATAAGTGATACCAAATGTGTCCAAGTAAGCTATGACTGTACGAGCAATTTATCAGGTTCAGAGTAATAAATGACTACACAAATAACTGGCTTTAATGATGTTTCCTCTGTAGATTTATAGCAGAAATGAAGCCCCAAAGCATTTGGCTCCCAAGGAGCACAGACAAGACCAGTTTAGCATGGATGGCTGATACACACAGATTTTATGGCATAGGAGTTGCCACACATGAATGCAAATTGAGGATTTTATAGTATCATTTCCATTTTTTCACCCTGAATGTTAATCAAGAAGCAAATGTATGAATAAGATAACACTGTTTCTGTTAGTGGGCTGGCAATCAGCTAATCGACTTTCTTTCTGCACTAGGTAATATGTATGTACTGGTCCAATTATCTCTTACTTGTGGAGAATAATTCTTAGTATTTAGCAGAACTGTTACTCCAGTGATGCATTACCTCCAAATATTTCTGTTAAAATATCTTCTGCTTGATAGCTCCCTTAATTGCCTTCTGCAGTGTTAATATGTATCTGCCCTTTTGTTGATGTCCTAAATACTGTTAATTAGATAGTTCAAAGACCAAAGCTTTACAAATTAAATTGAGTCAACTTTCCTCTACATCAGCCCTGACCATTTATTTTGCAATCACTTGGGCTGGACCAGAGCTGTTCCCACTGTCTTGGGAGTCCTGCTGGGCAGTCAGGATGGGCTTGCTTGTCTTCAGCAAGGCAGAGGCAGCAAATGCCTGGGCCCTTGTCCTCAGAAAGATTGTGACTGAAAGGCCACCTTCCTGCTGAGTACCCTCCACCACATCAAACTTGGTCAGCTGAAGCCTGTACTTCAGTGGTATAACCAAGCCAATTCAGGTAGAATTTAATATACACTGCTTTATTCAGACACAACTGGCACTGGACCTTTTTTTATAATCTAAATTATTGTCATAATTATTTATTAAGGTTAGCCAGAGAGATCTGAGAGCTCATTACTTTAGTACACGTCAGAGAAAAAAATTAAAAAACCAGAAACACAGTTGTGAAATATTTTCTGAATTAGTGCTTTTTCTTTGTCTCCTGCAGAAATGCTGGGATGAAATCACCTGACATGTATACAGAAAAAGGAATGTACAAGATGGAAAGAGAGAGGACAGTAGGTACACTTATGAAATTAGTAAACGAAAACTCAGTGATAACAAAAACAGATTTGCAATTTTGTACAGGCAAGCAGCCTGTACAAAATGGAATGTTTACCTGAGATCATAGAGGTAAAACACAGAAATGCTATGTGGCATGCCCAAACTAAATGTCAAGGTCAAAGACCACGCTGTAACTTTCCTCTATGAACTAAGTTTTCATTGACCTTCCTCCATCGCCTCTCTTTACTGTCCCCCTTTCAATACACTCCTGAACACTCTGGATAATAGATGCTGCTTTTGGGAATGGAGTTAGGGAGTGAAAGCTCCAAGGGGTTTTGTTGGGATATTAAGATTGTCACTTGTCTACTTTTATTACGAACCTGTCTGTTCCCATACACAAAGAAATTCATCTGGGCAAGTATAACTTCTCCTTCTCTGAGGGGTTTCACATTTTTTTAATTCAAAGGTAGCAATACAGGCTGAGCATACCTACTCTCTGTATCCCGATCCTTGAAACATCTCCTTCATCCAATGGCATGTACAAGCCTGCAGACATCAGGCTCCTGCCAGGCTGCTCTGAGGCTCCCAAATCAGGATTCCGTACCTGTCTCACCTGCAGGAGCTGTTCCAGCAATGTTCTGACTACTGTCTGAGGCTGACTAAAAAACTACAGTTCTCCACCTCTGAAACCTTCAGGGTGAACTATGTGAGTACAGGCAGGTACACTGATTTATCCACCAGTTGCAACAATTCTACTCCCTTCTCATGGCAGATATGAAGTGAGGAATTCAGCTCAGCTCTTACATTTCATAGAAAAATATACAATTAAAATGTACTTAGCAATTTTGGATCAGTAGACAAAAACTTTGAAGGAGATAGATTTTCTCCCCTTTAGAGTTCAGTATTCTGAAGTGGGATGGGGTTCTTCCTCTCAGCACCAGCTCTGCTTCACTGTTAAAACTGTCCTGTTTATTAAGAATCTTGCAGCAAGAAAGATTTTCTAGCCAGTAAGTCTGACACTTGACTCAATCAGAGATCAAGTAGAGGATCTGCTTGTACCTGAATTGTATTTAGGTGAAAGGTGCTGTTCAGTATTCCCTTGCTGCCTGCTGGGAGCCTGACAGCCCTGCCCAGCCTCAGGCTGACTGACCAATGCTCTGTGCAGGTAGTAAGTGCAGGTAGCAGCATTCCTACACACACAGCTAGCATTTCTAATTAGCTTATGCCAGCTCCTCCTACTCTCCCCTTCTCTCCAGGAGACTTTAATCGTGTTGACAGGAGCTGCCTTCAGTACATGCATGCAAATGTCTCCGTTAACTTCAAAACAGACATTGATCACAATCATAAGCTGAGCTGGAACTTAAAGATTCAAAAAGGAACTACTTTCTATTCCCTCTGATAAATCAGTCTGAAAGCTCACATTTTGTATGTGATTTAACCAGTCCTCAATAGACTTACTGAATGTTTGGTTTGCTAATTAATATTCACACAGAATCCATTACTAACATCATTAGAAAAGATAAAATATTATCATTTGTTAACTTGATTATGTGTAATTTTATTGTTTAGTACAAGTATTTGTAACAATCTCAGCTGTTATCCTGGTAACTAGTATCAATAACAGGCTTCCTAAATGAACTATAAGAACAATTAATCAGACAATACCTTAACTGCATATGGTATTAATTATATTCACCCAGTGGCAACAATTAAAATTCAAGCCTTGCCTGAAGGTAGACTTAGAAATTGACAAATACATTTTTAACAGCTTAAAGCTAAAATCGCCTTTTATGTAATTTCTTACTAAGAAATAATCATGGTATTGGTCTGGCAAGTAACTTGCAGACACAGTCATTTATCTGATTTTTTTCATACATACTCATTTTTTGTTACTTGTCATCAACCAAGGTAAATACAGATCTTTGCATGTGTTGTACAGTCTTTTCTATCAAGAGGTTTATAATCAGTTTCTGGAAGAAATTTAAATTTTTATATTGAAACATGAAATCTAAAACTATCACAAGTGCAGGTGACAGAAATAGAGAAAATACATTTCCAAAAAGCTTATTTAATTACATTAGGATATGAATTAACCTCAGTGATAGACAGGGAGTAGAAATTCTTCTTTTACTAAGCTGTCTGGAAAGGACACCCTCCTAGCAATAAGCAGCAATGTTTGTTCTTTAACTATCGCAGGTCATATATAGCTAAAAACATTCATCCCTTGTGAGCCTTCACTCATAGCTTTGATAAATAACATATTAATATCGCACAGAAAGAACTCAGAATATTTTCCAATATACCTATCATGTGTGCTTTGTGTTTATGCTAATTTATTTTATGAATTTAGAGTGCTCCCAGTGGTACTGCAATGAAATCAGTGCAGTTATTTTAATTGGATTTACCTTGCTGGAGGAAAGGTCAGCTTTCAAAGAAGAACAAAATATTTCACCTTTCCCTTTGTCAGTCAGACTCCTCTCTAATGTGTACATATAAAGCTTAAATTTCCATCTCTTTCGTTGACTGACAAATTTGCTGCATTATTTCTGGGAAAAAAAAAAAAAAGAAAGAAAGAAGCCAGAGTAACCGTCAGCTGCAAGCATTTTCAAGCTGCATTTAGAAACCACTTTACTCATTTCTGAAGTGCAATCACCCCGAGTCCAGTAAAATGGCTTTTCTAATAGGAAGCAGTGACAGACATTTTCAAAGCAAAATTTCAGGGGGAATGGAGAGAAGTCAGGCTGTAATTACACCTGGTGAAAATTAACCAGACCGAAGGCTAATAGAATATCTCTTTTTAAGTCCCATGGGAATGCTTCAGGGACTGAAGGCAGCAGAGAATTCTCATCATGGGATAGAAGCAGATGAAGTGGAACAGAGAGACAAGAGCAGATCTGCTGAAGGGCCAGAGATGATGTAAAGGATTTGGGCAGTCACCACACAGACACTGGGGCTGGCTCTGTATGAGCTACCTCCAAAACACAGAGCAGGGTAACTGCTCACTGAGGCACAAAGCTGCAGCTGTGGGTTGGGCTGCTTTGGGGCCTGAGTCCATCTCAGTGTGGCCCCACGGGTCCCTGCTTGCCCACGTCAGCCCAAGCCAGCACTTACTTGGGAGTTTCCACATGTCTGTACACAATCTGTCACTTTCTCATGCTCTGAATTATCTGAATAAGTAGATTCATAAATATCCAGGGACCTCAAAAGTTTCCAGGGAAATTAAACTGCTCTTTCTAGGTAGGCTTTGTTGAATCAGTCTAAAGTTAAACTCCTTTTTGGAAAATATCATCTTTGCGTAAGTAAAATTTATAACAATGTGCTAGGAGAGCAGTTTCACAACTGGAATTACATGGCTGCAGGTAGTATAACAGAGTGCAGCTGGCAGCTCAGCCCACATGTAGGATGGAGCTGCAGTGTGCCGCAGCCACATTGCTGCTGGAGCCAGTCTTTCCCTGAGGGCTCTGTGTCTCTGTCTGCAACAAGGATTAAACATGTTTTATTTGTACATTATCTGATGGGCAAGGTCAGTCTCTGAAATGATGGGTATTGGATCATGTCACGCCTGAACACAAGCGTAAGTGGCCCATGAAATTAAAGGCCATTTTCCAGTATTCACTCAGGACAGCCCAAGTTTCCCAAAGGTAAATCAGCCTGGAAAGTCCTAGCTAGAATGAAGAAATCACTGGTAGGTGGAAAAATACCTGAAGTAAAAATACACAAACATGAAGAGCGTAGCTTGAGTACAGTGAAACAGAAAAGTGGTGGTGGTGGTGGTTTCAGGTTCAGGTTTTTTTCACGTCAGAGAAGATACAAAACAAGAAAACAAAAATAATCCTATACATGTGCTATATCTTAAAATCTTTGAGGAACTGATACCTTACAACAGCAGTGATTAGGGCAGTTTATAAAGAGCATCAAACAACAGCACTGTAGGATCTGCAAGAATCTGTCTCTTCCTAGGTTTTGGCAAAAATTTGAGTCACTCTGAGGAGGGACCAACCTGTGAGGAATCATCTCTTTCCACAGCTGCTGTCACAGAGGGGATTCTCTAACACTTCCCCTCAGTATGGGGTCCAAGGCTGTTTACTATGAGATCTTGGAGGCATGCAAGTCTGCTGCCCTCTGAATCTGAAACCATCTAGATTTGGTAATGCACTGAGTGAGGGTCCACACGAGACAGCTGGAGTCTACCTCTGTTCTACATGACTTTGGAGGGGCTTCCTAGAAATCGCAAAGGATATGACATGGTATCCAGTTGATCTTCCCCTTAGTAGCTTTTGTATATGTCCATGGCATTGTTAAAAACTTGCTGGAGTGTCTCCAGCTATATAGGCATTACTGTCTTTTTAATAATACTAATGAATACATTTTCAAAAAATCAATGTAACAGCATCAAAATTTAACACCCCAAACTTGCCCATTTGATGGATATGTGCAGTCACTAGGTGACTAAAAACTGCTCAGCCTGATAGTCTCTAAAAAAGGACACAAGAATTACTTTTCAAACACAGAATCTGCAAGAAATGACTAATGTTTGCATCAAGAAAAAAATTCATGTCAGCTTTCCAATATCTAATACAATTATGTCAAGCACTAACTTTTTATCATGTGAAAAGGGCCCTCTGTGAAAACATGCCCGTGCACCATTTTAATGTGGACGACAAGCAGCGTTGCAAGCAGTGATTTCTCCAACCTAACACACCTGCTTGGTATTTGGGGTCATATTCATGGTATCACGCCAGGGTGCAAGGCAGAGATTTGAAGGAGAAGGAAAAATCAACAAGAAACTGTATAGTACAGTTCTTTTTGCCAGAAATGGCCTTAATAGTAGTGACATACCTGGGCTGTCAAAGTGCAAACATTTTCTTACAGTTAAGCTTTATAAAACACGTAAGATAATCTGCCTGGAAATGAGATGCCTGGGAGCAAGATGAACAGCTGGCTTCTTGTCTGTTCTTTACATAAGGGGCTTTATGTGCTCTACTTATTAAAAAAAAGTAAAATTAATGGATTTTGAAGTTGGCAATTGCATGCTTTAATTGCAGATGTTTGTTTAAAGTACAAGCAATAAACCAGGAAATCCTTACATAAGGGCATTATGAAAAGTTCCTGGCATTAATAAGATAAATGTAGGTTACATGATATTGATGTTTTCTTGGGTGCTCTATAATCATGTTTTCAAAGAGGTGTTTCATTAAACTATTGAATTACTCTATTTGTTCCAAATTTTAGATAGTGATCTAAAGTATTTATCTTCTTCTGATTTTTACTTCCTACCAAAAAAAGTGCTAACTGGATTTCACGATTCAGATTTACTCCCACTCAGTGAATGCAACAGGGCACTGTCAGACAGTAAAGAAATTAGGAATACGGTGCCTTGTACTTTGATCTGGTTTCATTTTTGAGCACTCCTGATTTTCAAGCACTATGTCAGATGATATGTCACCAACAAGAACAAGTATCAGAATAACTCTGATTTGCAGTAAACTCTTCATCACTCCCAGGGGAAATCTGTGGCCCAGAACAGCCAAACTATTCCTTCTTGCATTCTCAGCATCTTCTCTGTAGTCCAGAACAGTCAAAGTCTACATGAGACAAGGACACGTGCCTGGTCTGCTATTTCTGACATAGAAAATACCTCTTACTGCCCTTCCTCTGGCATAGACCATTGAATGAGGCAGAAAATGTCCATATTATCAATCCCTTTTCCCAACAGGGATATGAGATATTACTAGCCAACAATGTACCAGTAACTTAGTACTTGCTGTATTTCCAAGTATTTGCCAATTCACAAATCCCTCTAGACACTAATCTCATTTGTGTTAGAGATACAGCTTTGCCAATTGCCTCACTAGAAAAACAGAAAGATCAGGTCTGTGCAGGCTGCCATTCTCATATTGTACACTCTTTTGCCAGATGAGAACTGGTTTAGAAATGACTGATCGATTCTGGACATCTATGATTTTGATTTATTTGTGTGTTTATGTATGTTAATTTACTGACCCTGTAAAGTCCGTAATCTTCCCTGAGCATTTGAGAGCCATCTAAACTGCCTAACACTGAACATATGAGAAAAGGTGACTGTATCACTGCTTCCTATTTCTCCTGTACATGAAAGGTATGAATCTCTTCAGAGCAATGTCTGTCCTCTCAGTACCAAGCTTAATGTCAATGTTCAACAATGTTACTCCGTGAATTTGCTTGCAGCCTACTGCTGCACAGAGAATTTCACTGAAAGGAAAACTTGCTGTGCCCGTAAAATTCCTATTTCCCAAAAAGCATTGCCCCAGCAGGCAGTGTACTGCAGGAGAGTGCCTAAGGGTACCTCCTGAGAGGAGACCTTTGGTCTTCTGCTTTCTAAAATGTGTCCACATGAATAAAAGCACACAACTGTAAGCTTAAGGCATACTGCAGGACAATTAATGCAGAATCCAATAATTCTACTGAAGCTTATTGTAAACAAAATATAGGTGAAATGTTCCAAAAAACATTATAGCATATTTTCAAGACCAAGATTCTCTTAACAGGTTAGAATTTCTATCACATTTGCCATCAGCAGTTACCCTGGCCTCTTCAGACTGTGTAACACATTCCCATGATACAGAAAATAAAAATGCATGATTATGTTTAGCCATATGCTAGTACAAAAGCTGCTGTGTGCCAAGCCAAGGCCTTAAGAACACTTGACTGGTCTGTCACATCTGTTAGTACTCAGTGACTATTGTTTAACATTTGGATATATTTTTCAAGAGGTTTCATTCAATCCTTCTATGAACCAGTGGTTTGACTGGTGTTCACAATGGGTACAGACTCATCCAAGCTGGTAACCACAGTGAGTAAACCCCAGAAGTGGCATGCAAAGATGCTTCAGTCAGCTCTGTGGGAGCCATCACTGCAACCAGAAGCAGGGTTAGCGATGCCAGCATGTGCTCTGCCCCAGCTGGACAGATTTATATGGGACTCACCAGCTGAGATATCTGTCCTGGGTTCCTCTGAATTTCTGCTCCTGGCTATGCCATGGTTCTTCAGTCCCTTTTAAGCGAAAAACAACCTCAAGAATGGGTGAGGGAAGGACAACTGCACAATAGGAACTCATACCACTTCATCCCAAGTGCCTCCACTCAGTACAGCTTCAAATCAGTCAGTCCAGCTTTAGAATAGGAATAGATGATGAATGATGTACAAAATCTCTGGAAACAAATGTTAGCTGACTTGTCCTGAAATGGCTAGATAAGGTAGTGAAAAAAATCACTGCTTTTTATCTCTGACATAGTGGGACTGAAACTAAGTATTCACCTTCCTTGCAAACAAAGACAAATTGCAATGCAGTGGCTGCCCAGTGGCAATATCCCACACACTGTGTTTGCTCATGCAGTGGTTGTTCTTTCCCCCTCAAGTTTTGCCTCAGACTGAAGGTGTGACTGTCATGTGCCTCAGTTCCAACAACTGACCACATGTGATTAAATACAGGAGTGCAGGATCTGCAAATGTAGACAACTCTGATACCCAGAGAACTGCATATTGGGCGTCCTAAAATCATGCCACTAGACAGATGATGACAGCAGTTTGATGCTCCACCAAGCCTTTTCTTCTCCAGGCTGTACAAAGCCAGCTCCCTCGACCTCTCGTCATATATCATGCTCTCCATCTCCTCAACAAGGCTTGCTGATCCTCACCCAGATGAGTCACAGTTTGTCAAGTCTTGTCCAAAACTGGACACACCCCTCCCAACACAACCTCATGAGTGCCAGAGACAAAGGAGTCATCTTTTCTTTGGTCCTGCTGTGTGGTTGTCAGAGTAGGGAAACTCTCACAACTTTTCACTTTAGAAAATTTGCCCTGAGGAAAAAAAAAACAAACAAAACAACAAAACAAAACAGTTCAGTCCAGTTAGTCAGATTGACATCTGCTCTCAAAAGTGGCTTGCTTGGAATCAACATTCCAGGAAATGGGATGTGTCACAACCAGAGAGTCCTACATTGCTGCTTTCTACACCCTGAACTCAGCCATGTCCCTTAAATGCTGTTGTGGTTCTGCAGACCTCTCCTGCCATATCCCTTCTGACTTACCTCTGTCTCTCTTCGGCTTCTACTCTGCACAGACATCAAACTCTCCCCAACAGTGGGCTTAAAAACATCTTACTATCTCTGAGTGGGATAGTGGTATGTCATGGAAGAACCACAGTGTTGTGAAGCAATGATGAAAAATGGCAGATGGGAAATGGGACATCAAGATACTGGTTATTTACTTCAAACACACCCAGTCCCCAGAATCTCTCAAAATTGCCTTTTTATCTCTTGTTTTACTCAATGTCTTACCAAATCTGAACTACATTGTGGAACAAAAAGCTGTAAAATTATGTCTCAGTCTTCCACAGAAAGTACAAACCTGAAGTGCCCTGGAACAGATTTTTTAAAAGTATGTGGGCACTCCTCTTAATATTGTAAAAACTAATGACTTTTGGACTTCTGGATCATAAGTGTTAATACAACAATACTGAGGTCAAAAAAACATGAAGGCTTTGGCCTCAGTTAATGTGTGTTTAATAAAATAGGCATTTTCAATAAAAGTACAGCCTTAGCAAAAAGTTGATGATAGTGCAACTCACAAGACAAATACTCTTGGGAGTAGAATATCCTGTAGAACTACGAAGGGATGATTTACCAACTTAGGAGCATAAACCAGAAAATGTGATGGTTGTGAGGTTGTGATTACGTTTTCTGTAATGACTAGGGGAAAAAAAAAAAGAGAAAAGGTGTAGTAAACTCTAGAACGGTATTTTTTATAGATTTTCCAATCTTAAAACTAAGACAAAAATCCAAATTTATCTTGGATTGGGAGGTATATTATAGCTAAGAATGAGACCTACAAGGCATCTCATAAACTGCAGGAATTAGTGCTATTAACAGAATGGATATAAATATTTGAAATTCTGTATTAAACATTAAGGTTTTCTGGGTTTTTTCTTTTGGGTCAGAACAGAGCAAGAATTTGTTCCAGCTGCTTATATTGCACGAGTTGCTGCGCTAAGTTATGTTGACTATTGGTAATTCAGCACTGATTGAAACCACCCTGTGCTAAATACCACTAAACCATGTCCCCGAGTACCACATCTACAAGTCTTTTAAATGCCTCCCCGGATGCTGAATCAATCACTTCCCTGGGCAGCCTGTTCCCATGCTTGACAACCCTTTTGGTGAAGAAATTTTTCCTAATATCTAATCTAAAACTCCCCTGCTGCAACTAGACGCCATTTCCCCTCATCATCTTGCTGTTACTTGGGAAAAGAGACTGACACTCACCCTGATAAAACTGCTTTTCAAGCACAGTCTGTGCCCCATCAGAACTAGGCACCTTGATGAAGCCAGGCGGTAAAAATGTTCCTCTCCATAGCAGGGCTTCTGTCTGAGCAAGGAGAGCATAGGGCTCGCAGAGAGATTTCCACAGCACACTACGCAGGCAAATGTATCAGCAGCCATATACCAATATCTATCTATATATATATCATAAATAACATATTAATGCCAGCTTCTCTCTCCCCATACCCAAGTTTACAGGTTCACATAGGCCTTGGTCTTCATGGTTTCTTTAAGCAGTGTCTGACCTTTCTGCCACCAGCAGGGCACAAGGACTGGTAACAGAGCACACCACAAACTTTCTGTGGGCTGATACCTGACATCTGCTTAGTGTCAGATGCCTCAACCACAAACCCTTCACTGCATTGGGCTGGTCTGCATGGCCCTTCCAGGCTTTAGGAGGATGAGTACCCTCAAAGAAAACACAGTAGTGGCTGCTTCCTGGCGCTTTCATCTGCACTATCCTTGGTGAAATTGTTCATTTTCTAGTAGCTGTCCTGGCCCTTTCTGTGGAAAAAGGACAGCCCTGGTTGAAACCTCAGAAGATGCTATTTCTGTTTCTGCCATCTCAGTCATAATGTCTAATGGCAGAGTCTGGGGCCAATGATATACAAAGGTATGTGCACACACTACTGTACACATGCACAATCATATTTCTATGCTCATGTGTATAGGTGTCCACCAACAGTGCTATAGAACAAAAGAACTTAAGGACCATACTTTTGTGGAAAAAATTTTATTTGAAGCTCCTGATGGCTTACACAGTTGTGTCAACCAGCTATGGAAAAGAGTCCTAGGACTCAGTACTGTAGTAATTTGGATCAAGTTAAATATGAAATATCTGATCTGACATTTAGGGTGTCAAATGCTTTTTAAATCTAATTTGAAGCAGAACAGTATGCCTTGAAAACATCTATATACAGGATAGAAATAATCAATGTGATATAAGCCAGGGGAAAGAACGAAAAAAATTACGTTCACAAAAATTTAACAACTAAGGAGCTGACCATTGTACTACAATGTCATAATTAAAGGCTGGACAGGAAGCAGCATCAGGGGAATTACATTAAAGAAGCTTAGATGGTACCATTGAGCAAACTCTGAAAAATAAATGGCTTAAAGGTAAGCAATGCTTTTTTATGATAGAAGTCTCTGTGGGCAAGATGATTAATCTTTGTTTCATATTATAAATTAGAAGCAAACAAGATATTGCACGGGGCAAACTCTGAGAAAAATAGTGCAGTGCTGTCCTGGTTTTTTTAAGGGTGAAATATGTAGGAAGCACTGAAGAAATCTTACTGGCTCCACTATCAGGGAAAGAATGGTGCTTCAACACCATTGCTAAGTCTCCTGAAAAAAGGAAAAGAACAAAAAGTGTCTTGAGCCAAAAAATGAGTAATAAATAAATGTGAATGTCTTAAGCACACAAGGAACATCACACAGAATGGAAATAACATCCCTGACACACTGGAAGTATGACATATAGAACATATGCTAGAAAGCTGGCTTTGAAACAGCACTCACATCTTCATTTCTACTTGTTAGTGACAGCTGTATTAGCCAAGTGTATGTCTCAATGGCCTTTACCAGGAGACTTAAAATTAATCTCTGTTCTGCTTTCAAACTACGAGGCTCATTTTCTGGGAGCTTGGTTTTTACCTCTACTCTCTCCAGAAAACATCTAAAGACATATTTAATTTCTGATGACTTTGCTCAATAGTACCTTCTAAACTTTATTGACTAAATTATTAATGTAATCACTGCAGTACTAAAGCAGTAGAAGTACTGTAACTAATGCTGACATTTTAATCAAGATTTTATCAACGCAACCCTCCAATCAGTCCTAGCATTGACCACAGGTACTCAGCACCCCACCTTTTTGACCTGGAAGAAGTGGAGCTATCAGAAATTATTATCACTACATATGAAAGATCCCTATTCTTAGATATTATTATGAGACCATATCACTGCTCTGAAGTGCTGATACCTTAAGATGAACGCGTCTCATGTAGACAGAGTAAAGCTGTAAAACTGTTATTTTGGAAAAACTAGAAACATGAATTACCAAGCACTATTTGATCTATTTGTTGCCGTGTTAGGATGTAATATCATAGTCTTCCAAGAATTGCCAGTTCCAAGTTGTTGCCTGTCTTGGTCAATATGAACATTTCATCTCCCTTTATTATGCTGTGGCCTTGCCTAAGACTCGAGATCCTGTTCGAAACCAACCAACACAAATGTTATATTCATAATGTATCAGTCTGAGTACCCTAATGTGACAAACTGGGAATATCTACAAAATGGGAATAGTCTAAAATTGAAGCTTCAAGCACTACTTAGCTCAAAACTTGGCTGCTGTGCAGCCAGCTTAAGAGTGGCTCTAGACATCAGGAGAATGACAGACCAGGAGAAGCAAAGCTTCACAGAAATTGCTTCAAACGGATTAGAGGAATCTTTATAGAGTTAGAGCACTTGAAATAATGTTTAATTTGGTAATTTTAATTCTGTAGCCCAGATGAGATTCGCTAGTAAATTCCATTTCATAGAGTTAAATCATTAACAGAAGATTTTCTCTCTACAATAGAACACTGAGTGTTAATTGCAAATGAAAGCTAATGTGAAGGACAAAATGTTATGTTCTTAGATTGCTTCTTTTTTCTTTTGTCACTGTCACATCCACAAGCAAATCCACATATCTGACCAATAAATACAGAGCTTCTGAAAAAAGTGTGTGTGTGATTGTGTTCCTTTTGATGACATGGGACACTATATCTTTTGATATTTTAATTTTACTGGCCCAGAAAGTAGATGAGGACAGTAGAGGGCACAAGAAAACAAGGTTAAATTGTGATATTTTAATCAGTTTCTCAGCAAACTAAAATGGCATATTGAATAGAGGGAAATTTGTGTGTTTAAATCAAATAGAGTTGAGAAGAAATATGTGTTTTTACCATTTTGGAGCATAATGGATGCATGACCAGTGAAGTATTAACTACAGTGGTCAAAAGACTTTTCAGATGAAAAGAAAGTCTTGAATTCTGTTAGTTCTGTGACTTATATTTTAAGTTTCTGACCAATATTTTGTGATGCTTCAGAACAAGACTGTGGTAAGTCTTCTTAGGTGTCCAAACTTTCCATGGACGTGCCTTTTTTATTGCAACCCAAAACATTAAATTGGGAAATCACTGCATTTCCTTCTCAGTTCCTATGCCATCTGATTTATCAAAATCTCCTGTAGGTTACTGGATTTAAGAAAAAGGGCATCTTTAGTGTAATTTATCTGTGGAGATCTTAGATGAGTATTATTCTTGTCAACGGTTTTATACAATATCAGCTGCTTAATGATAGCACATGATTGTATTTTCCTCAGAAGAAAGAAGATAATGTTAAAGAAGATGAATACATAAATAAACATGAAAACTACACTTTAACAAAAGTAATCTTTTTTCTTATCTGACCTACCCAATCTTACTGTTATAGTCTAACTCCAGGAAAGCCATCTCTTACCTAAAAATTCACAATTTGTTATAGAGGCTATTTTAAATTCTGATTATCTGTAACACAAAGTTCAGCTACAGCAAATAATTCATGTTGGATAAAATGTCAAACACTTCTGAAGTTTGAAAGATTTATAGTCTTGGCATTGTAGATCAATGTTATAAAATAGTCCTTGTTTCATAACAAGAGTCTAATCCTACCACCCTGTTAATCCTAAATCTCACTTTGTCCAAACAACAGAGCTATTGTTTCTACAACTGCAACATGGCTTGCTCCTATACGTAATCTGAATAACCAGCAATGCTAAAATTGATAGTAGCTTTTCTTAAAAGACGGGCTCATCTTTTAGTGTGATATGCCATTTTGATGAGAGAACTTAAATTTGAAGAAGATGACAGAAAACAAATACATATTCCAGCAAGGAGTAGGTAGCGCTGTCCGCTGTAATATTTTCCAATTACAGTCATTCTGACCATCCAGAACAAAATAACATTAATTCTAGAATAAAATAACATTAAATCTAGATAAATTTTTAAATTAAAGTAAGCTCAGGGCACAAAGAATTCAGGACAACTCAAAAAGCTACTGGCAATGGCTTATTCTGGGAATTAATTAGGTAAGAATGACATTTCTTTCACATATCTACAAAAGTTTATGTTGTTAATTTCAGCAACTGGCAATAAGCATTCAACTAACACTCACAACCAGTCCATGAAGTCTTTGGTGATATAAGTTTACTTAGCATTTACACAGTCACTGCCACGGTTTATCCTATTTCAGTGAGGCCAAGAGTGCAGAGTGAATGGTTTACATTTTTAATTATTCATTACACTAAGTTGATGTCCCTGGATTCAAACTGGACCACAATACAGACATACATTTGTATGCTTGAAACTCAGTTTCATTCCTATTTTGATATTCTTAGCAACTTAAAACCAGAACAAATTCACTGAAGTGCATATCTACACAAGGGTTTTGCTTGAATGTGTTTTAACAGTGTACTTCATTCTGACTGACTGCTACCTGTCATACAAAGCAATAAGGGTCAAAACCAGAAATAATTTTAGTAATCAGGGGAGTAAAAGAAGAGTAATATCATATTCTTGTAAATTTTCAGAGCCTATTGCCTCCAATAAAGAATACTTTTTTAATAAACCCAGTGCAACCTCATGTCCCTTTTCAATACTCTCCACAACACCTGTTTTATTGCTTCTATAATTGATTTCTGGAAAAAGCAAAACCAAAAACTACAACATTCTTCTGTCTTTACATTTCAATGTTCATTTCACTTGCACTTAGTTGAACCATGTGGAGACATACAGAAATGTAAATACTTTATTGAAGTTGAAACAGTGACCTATTTTGCTCTTAGCATTTGCTAAAACTCATTTCTCAAGTACCTACACAAACTATACTTTTTGTCCATTGTTAAAATTGTACAGCATAACGTTGACTTCCAGAAAATAACAGGAGTTCCACTAGTGCGTAATTGTAAAAAAGAAATTATAGGAACATTTACAAACAAAAATAAAAAAATTACATTATGTAAATAATAAACAATAAACATCAGCCCTAAAAATGAAGCATTGTTTACTCTATAAAGAGAGAATTCCAACATATTTCCAGGTTTCACCTGTGCAGATGAATACCCAAATGACTGAGAAGGCTGTTCACATTGCACTCTGTATCTGGAACATGATTTTCATAGCTAAACAGCTGCCTTATATCTGAAAAAAGGGACACTGTTAATCCCCTTCCCCCCAAGGTTACACCATTCCTCCCATAAAACTATCAGTCATCTTTTTCACTCAAGATTTCTTGCCCTGCTTGTACTTGTTGGCATTTGACCATTCTCCACAGCTTTGCTAGTCACGTTCCTAAAAGATGCCACATCCTGGAGTTCCTTTGTGGTTCTTGGTTCTTTCCTGAAATCCTTCCTCCCCAGTTTGCAGGGTAAGAGGGGCATGTCTTTGTGCTGCAAGGTAGAGAAACATGTAAAAGTTGAGTTCACAGGTTTTAAGGACATGGGAAGAAGCAGGAGTGAAACTCTGAAAGTTCAGGATCCTCTCAAGGGCAGGGTTGGCTTTTCCTCAAACTCCAAATGCAAACCCAAAACTGTTGTGAAAAGAACAAAATTCTGTAGATTTATGCAGCTGTCTTAACAAACCCAGGGCTACATTGCAAGTCTTGGGAGTCCTCTGTTTACTCTCAGGTTGTATAGATCTGGCTTCAGAAGTGTAGGTGGGGTCACACTTCAGAGACAGATCCTTTGAGAAAGGAAAAATGTCAGAATCTGAGGGCTGTTTTGTAGAAACTTTTCTGTAAAACAGTAAGTCCGTTCCACTCACCCTGAAGTTCACTGCAAAAGCCCAAAAGAGACTTCTGAAGGACAACAAGCCCTTTCCTTCTCTTGCCACCCCTCGTCAGATCTGATCCTACAGTTTTTGCCATCTTCTTGAATGACAGGGACACACGTTTAAGGTCTTTGCAGCCCTGCAAAGATAGAACCGGTGACGCACTGGCAAGAGGACAGGCACATCCTGAACGAGGGAGTAACAGAGCTGCAGCTCCACCTTTAGATCGAGATCAGCATTGAAAACACCACAGCGGGAAAACACCCATAGGCAGCTTGAATCCACTCACAGCAAAGGTGGAAAATCCTGGTGGCAATGGGGTGCACGACGCTGGAGAGTCCTTCAAGCAGCTCCCAATATCAGCTCCTGCCATGGCTACCTGGGTGCCCCTGGACCAGAGCTGCCCCTGCCCAGCAGTTTTCCAGTAACATCATTTTCCAGTCTCAGAGGAATACTCATATGGTGTAATGTTGAGAGACACCTCTCTTGCTCTCCCAAACCCTCTCCTCTTTCCTTGCCCACGTTTATATCACCCAGAAAACCAGTCAGCCTTGCCCCAGGTGTCCCTGCTGCCCCAGAGAGTGATGTCTTGTCCATGCTGCCACCACTCTCTGCAGAAACAGTCCAGAGGCTCCAGGGGAGCAGTGGGACGTGGCCAGGCCAGGAGGTGCCTTCCCACCACCTTTCCTTCTGAAGGGCTGTGGAGATGCCCGTAGCATTGACATACACCTGACACAGCCTCCACAGGAGAAATGAAGCCTGGAGGAGGATGCTCAGGTGGAAGTGGTGTATATAAAGGACGGATTTTCCCAGTGGGGTGCACGTAGTTCTGGCGGAAAGAAGAGAGCTGGAGGAGACAAGGGGCGAAAGTGGGGGGACCTCAGCGAGGGGTGGTGGTGCCCAGCAGGGGGGCAGGGACGCGGGCAGCCAGCAAGCAGGCCAGCACAATGCCGATGAGCTGCAGCAGTGCCAGCCCCAGGGCAGCGGTGGCAACATAAGACATGTTGCTGCCGACGAAGGCCGACACCTTGGCGAAGCAGCCGTCGCGGTGCAGCATGCGAGCGTCGGGCGGGCTGCGCTGGCAGCCCCGGCGGGCCCGGCAGCAGCTGAGCGGCACCGACCCGTTCTGCTCCAGCCCCCAGGGCGAGGCGAGCCAGTCGCGGTAGCTCTGCACCCCGCAGCAGGACAAGGCGCGCTGCAGCGCGTCCAGGGCGTCCGCCACCCTCTCGTCCTCGCCGTATGCCAGCAGCGCCTGGCGCAGCCCCTCCTGGAAGCCCTGCGCCAGGGTCTGGCGGTACAGCAGCGCGGAGAGCCCGGCCGCCAGCCCGGCCGCCAGCACGACCGTCAGGAACGCGCTGTAAGCGCGCAGGAGCCCCCGGTGCTCCGTGGCGGCGCCGAAGCATCCCAGGAAGCCCCAGATGATGACGGCGGCGCCGCTGGCTAAGAGGATGGCGGGGGCGCTGGGATAGTCGCTGGCCGACAGCGCCAGGTAGCTGCCCAGAGACACCTTGGCCCAGAGGCCGATGATGAGCATGGTCAGCCCCGCTGCCCAAAAGACGAAGCTGAAGGCCATGAGGGACAGCTTGAGCAGGGTCATGGTGCCCTTGAGCCCTGGTGCCGGCGGGCGGGCGGTTGCGGTCACAGTGCGGGGGTCCCGCGGCCGTCGGTGCCGTCGGTACCGCCGGTGCCTCCGGGCAGCGCGGAGCAGCGGGAGCGTCGGCGGTGTTCGAGGTGCGGGCGGGTCCCGGCCGTTCCCCGGACAGCCGTGGGTACGGACTCGGCGCAGTTTCCTTGTGGCAGCCGGTGCAAGTCGCGCCTCTCCTCCGCCCCGTCCCCTTTTTGAGGGCCCAGGTGGGGGCGCGGCTGCGGCGGCGGCGCTTGTCCGTCCCGCGGAGCTCGGCGGAGCGGGACGAGCCGGCCCCAGAGGGCAGCCTGCCGGGCTAGGGTCTGCTCTCGTCTCCCCATTCCGCACCGGGCGCCCCCGGGGGCTTCTCCCCTCTCCCCAGCCTCTTTTAGACGAGCAGCCTCCTCAGTTTAGTACACACTAACCCAGTAAACAGCGGCACCCGCAGGGAAGAGCCCGTACAGGCACTCCTTAGGGCTCTTTCCCGAGGTTTGGGGTGAAGTAAATGGGTGCACGTAGGTGGACTGGCAGGTCCCTCTGCCCGCGGCAGACCTCAGCTGAAAAGATTCTGCTAGCGGAAAGCTCGACATTAACCTTTAATGGAATATGCTGCAGTCCTGGGCAGGGACTAAGCTTTTTCTTATAAGCATTAGGAGTAACACCTAAACAACACACAAATAAGCAACAGGAAGCATAAGAAATCTATTAAACGACAGGTTTTGGGTTTATTTCTTATACATGTTCAAGCCGTCCTAATAGGACACTTGGTAGAATTAAGCATAGATCAGTACCTGAATATTAAGTAACTACATGTTCAGTCAGTCAGTCAGTTTAGATTTTCCCAGATGGAAACTATTTTCCGGGAACCTGACCCTGTTAAATATTCATTTGATTTAGCCCATGATAACACTGAGCCACCTAGAAGGCATTAAAGCACAGCCAGGCACTGTTATATAACAAGCGGCCCAGGAAGGTCTGAGAAAAGATTCCACCATCTATGCTGTTTCATTGCAAAAGATATGCTACTCCTACAAGCCAGATTATATTAAAAAAAAAAGAAAACCAAAAATGAGTCAGAGTCTTAGTGAGAGGTACAGTAACACCCCCAGTGATTAGTGAGCCTTTGACCATACTGAGACTAGTTTCTCTTTAGCCTTTCTTGACAACACCACAAGAGGTACGTAGCACTCTTCAGTTCAAGATTTTGTGCCATCTTCCTTACTATGGGTCTTTGCACTGAATACAGAAACTACTCAAAGCATTGCAACACATAGAGCTGACTTTTGTATGTCTTCAGGTGCTCGAGGAATTAATTTTGTCATATGCTAATATACTATCAGACTTCTATAATGTTTATATTGATAAAATGTCCACTTTCATTTGTTGGTGAAAGATCTTTAATCTCTGCAGTTTTACTGGATCATTGTGCACTTCAAACTGTAAGTCTTTTTTTCTTTTTCTTTTTCCTGTAATTCCTTATCCTGGGACAATACTACACTTGTTTGAATTTCCACTGATACAACTTTGAGTGAGATTGAAACGTTTAGTTTGTATGTGCAACAGTCACACCAAAAAATCAGGTCAGAGTACCCTGTGGTTCACATCTCTGTCAAACTCCTTTGGGACTGAATTCTGAGGTTTAATTGTGTTTCAGTGGTAGCATTTGGTTGGTTTCTTTCTGTTACAGAATTAGGGAAGGAAAGGAATTGCTTTATGTATCAGATTTTAATACACCTGTTTAATGTACAACCAGAAACTCATAGTTGCCAAATCATTAATATAAAATAATCATAATTGGAATATCACCTGTTCTTTATTAGAGGCATTCATAATTTAATTAGCAGGAGGATGTTATCACTCTTGTGTTTTGCAGGTTCTTTTTTGCCATTTCACATCTTCAAGCTCTTCATCAGTTTCTTGACAGATCAAGAATGAGCTAGTTCCTTTGATTCTCAGATCTTCTCTGAAGATTCCCGGATCTTCATGACAAGATGTTTTAGGAATGATGATTTCCATGCTCTAGAAGTGCTCCCCCACATTGCATTATATTACTCATTTTAGCACTAAGAGTAATATGAGTAATATCAACAGTGAAGAATAAAAGCTCACAGCAAAGACGAATTAGGGGTCTTCAGGTGTGGAATTTCATAACCAAAGGCTAAAAGGTGATGATTTTCACAGTTTCACACCTAAGTGAACATTCCGCGTTGGGAACTCTGAAGGTGACATTCATGAAGCTGTATTTCTTCTGAAGCAGTGAGTCTCTGCTGACCAGCCATCTGTCAGCCATTAGAGAAAAGTCCTTGCTGTCCTTGAAATGGGTTGCATCTTCCGACCACCTGTTTTCTCTCTTAGGATTTTACACCTTTTTATAGCAGTGTTTTTTTCCTTTTGAATCCTTGAACTGCTAACTAGCCATATGTCAAAACTACCAGCTGCTGTTTTGCCTTTCTTATCTCAAATGTCTCTGTGTACTTTCTCATGATGGAGCAATTTTTTTCAGAGGTTTCTCAGAGCTGGTCTTATCAGAACTAGGTCTTGGACCACAAACAGCTGAAATACGTAGGAGAAGGGCTAGACTAGCTATGTTGGGCAGTGCTAGTGAGGGGCTACAGACCCTTTTCACAGTACAAACTTGTGAATGCTCTTTTTGGACACTGTCTCAGTTTCAACAGGCTTCAACACCAATAAAGAAGACCAGTAACTAGTATTTCCTGTTGCCCTTACAATTCCCTGCAGTGAAAGCAGACATGCTTGTACAGGTATCTTGGGATGGATTACACCAGGTAGAAGTAGTCAAAATATAGGGCATATGGGCAGATCTGCTGTCATCCAGGTTGCTCTATCATGTGCCAGAGATAAAGGATGGTGTTAAAGGTACAGAAACCTAAAAAACATTTCCAAAAATGTGTTTTATGATATATCAATGCTGTTGTGAAGTATTTGACACATAATAACGATTGGTTTCACTAGCAGTTAAGTGCTGAACTTCTTCCAAAAATCGTGTTAAGCATTCAGTGTTGGAAGATGCCAGATGATATTAACATTTGTGCTTTTTTTTTAATGAGGGTGAAACAGGTATACAGGGCCAAATTTTGCCCATTCTCATAATGCATGCCCCTGGAATTGTTTGGGTAAGTAAAAGACAGGATTTGGCTCCTTGAGTGTACATGAAGCCATAAACAGTGAAACAGCTTCAGTATCTGAAAAATAATCTTACTGGAATAGCTTGATTTTTCAGGCATTGGCAGAATCATAAAATATGTTTACATCGTCATAAGAAAACTGTTAAAGAATCTCTTGAAATTACACAAGTGAATAAATGTTCATAATACTACATGTGATACATGGACTGACAACTTGATGAAAGGGATATTCCATTACAAGTCATTTCGGAAAGCAAAATGTCATAGAAATACCATAAGAAGCGAGGATTCAGACACGCCTAACCCACTAGTGAGAGCAGAAATACTGATTATCAAAGAGTGGTTACAAACACAGGCAGCAAATACAGTGAGATTGACCTTGGAAAATGTAAATTAATATATCTTAAAGAAAATTGGTGTTTAGTGACAGGAAGAACCGTCCTGCCATGCATGTGAAGGACATGTGGGTGATAGGAGATACCTGATTAGGCAGAGCTTTGCAAAGCTATTTAGCAAGTAAAAGCAGTCTGCTTGAAGCATGAATTTTCCTCTTTCCTTACTGTTTCGGTTTGGTCATGCCTTAAGTTTTACTTCTCTTCCCTGGCAGAGGCATGATGATTTTAATGCAGTTTTTCATCTTCACTTTCTGTGGGTTTTTTTGCCTGAGCTTACACTTGAAATTCGGAAGTGACTATGTCCAGTCACTGTGTAACAGAGAAAAACAATGCAGGGATTCTTCATGGCTTCTCAAGGAAACCAAGTCCTTTTGTGGTCCCCAGTTCATGACTATTTAAGGTAGCTCTGGCTAGAAGAACAAGTGGCAGCACTGGCACAGAGAGCAAAATCAGATAGGACCTTTACCACAAAAATATGGGTAGCAAGAGTAGCTTAAAAAAGTATTGTTTTAGTGTTCCCTAGTGTGCTTTCCTTAGGCACCTAAATGAGATTTTCATGTCATGACTGACAGAGAGGTACTGTAGCTGCTAATGTACCTGCGTTTATTTACCTTGGGCAAAACTAGAAGTCCTGTGATGCCATCACAGTGTTCTGCTGGTGCTATACCAGTGTACCTTTGATGTTGTAATTATTTATTATTGGTATTTTCTTGTCTGGTGATATGCTTAAGAGCTCCTCCCATGGACAAGATGCCTCCTGGGCGGGACCGTGTAAATACAGAATAAAAATATTTCCTATGGTGAGGTCTGATTTTGTGATGGTTTGTCATGTTAAGTGAACTCTTACAACTTAAATTCAATTCCGTTAAGTTCTGTGGAATGGTTAATTGGAAAAGGAGTTATTCAGTATAAGGGAATTTTTCAAAATCCAACTGAAATTATTTTTATGTAAAACTGAATGTTATCTTTATTTTAAATTAAATCAAATTAAACAGAAGTCATAGTTTTACACTCTCCCAATGCAGTGCAGCATGGATGTGGTGCAAGTCCAGGCTGGATGGGAAAAGATGAACTTGGAGGAAGAGAGAATTTCCCCTTAATCTTCCCATTAATTCTGGGAAGGGAATGTCAGTGTTTAACAACAGTACTCACTTTCAGCTGCAGGTCCTTTCAGGGAAAATTAAGAGATTATGAAACACCATGTACTCTTGGCCCCATCCCAAACTCTTGATCCAAGAGGAAATATTGGATAAACTGCTTCTGCTCTGTCAGTGAGACTGAGGGATGCACGTCTGATGGGCAGAGCTGAGAGGCATTCAGGGAGGATTGCCACCAGCTTGCATAGCTGAGCAGGAGATGTGTCTACCTGCAGTAAGTATGATCCTAAGGAAGAACTCAACTTGCTGATCCTTGGAATGTACTTCACCAACAGTACTAGCACGAGTGCAATCTTTTTTCACACCAAGTTTATTTTAGGAACTCAAGTATACAATCTCTGTTATATATTAGCTACTTTACTATTAATAGCAACAACAGCAATTATCAGATCTCCTTTGCATTAATGATTTACTTCAAATTAGTTTTTTAACCTTAAAATAGAGCACAAAATTTATTTTTAGCTGTACCTTCACCATTACTACACAAAAATAAGATCCATGCCTTGAGCAAGTCTCTCGAGGAAAATTCAGTGCACTTTTCAGTTACCCCACAGGAAATTATTATGTGCTGGACATCAGATATGTTTCAACACTTCTATATCCAAATAGTACACAGGCTAGGTTCGTGGCAAAGTATTAAAATACCATGTCAAAGGAATAAAAAAAAGAAATAGATCTTTAAACTTTTCATTTCAGAGAGCAATGGGAAGACAAGATTAAACATTGCCAAATTTTACACTTGATCTTAAAAAGATTTTAACGTATTTCTACTAATTCTCAGTTTCCACTTGCTGTATTAGGAGCTGAGGGTATCTAGTATTTCATGGGATCTACATAATGTGCATATTGACAGCAGTTAAGTGTACTTAGCAAGTCATCATTCATATAATACTTGTGTACACTTATCAATACAGATTTCCATATATGAGTGAGATTTCCAAGATATGTTGTAGCAAAAATCTCTTCTACTTTTCCCTTGGTTGGTCTAATTTTTTGTCACCTCTGCTGGGTTTGAAAGCTAAAGACCTTGCTTCTTTAAACCCCTTGTTCTTTTCCTATCTTCCCTTAAACAAATGCCATGATACCAATAGTGGAGTAGCCAATCCAAAACAGACTAAATTAGGGTAAATTAGGGAGTCATGTCACATAGCACAACCACTTCCACGTCTAGTTTTATCACAACTGAGGCTTTCAGTTCACAAATGCTGATGCAGGATAGTGGTGTAAGGGAGAAGACTGTTCCTCTCTGGATGCATACAATAGACCACAATACACCATGTAATTTTATTTTTACATGTAATCAATGGACAGTAGAATTTTTTAGTAATATTCTCAGTGTAGCTTTATAGAATGAACATCTGTCATTGCCAATTATATTAGAATTATAGTGCACACAGCCTGATGTGTAGAGGTGATCAATATGTTGCCTGTAACGTGTTTGTATCAACAAATAGCTACCAGAAGTCCCTTGCTTCCTACTGGTGCTTGGCACAAGGTTGATGGGGAAAAGGAATATTTGGTTACAAGCAATCTTTATGCATTCTGGGTCCCTGAATGAGGAATTGGGAAATCCCACAGGTAATTGCCATGGCTGAAGCATCTAGCAGAAAACTGAGGTCCAGTGAAAAGGTAGGTATTCCAGCCGATTCCCACCTGCACAGGTATCTTCTTTGTCTCTGCTGTGTTTTTGTGTTTTGGCCGATATTGCCATCACAGGTAGAGGACAAGGTGACCACACACACTCTGTGTGACTGGTTAAAGAGCACCATGAGGCACAGACTGTTATCCAGGGGTCATTCAAACCTGTGTCCTTGCTAAGGTGAGTGGTTAGAGCATTCCTGTAACACAACAACATTAGAGCAACAGAGGATTTTCCAAGCCTTGGGGTCCAGATCCATGGACTTTTGCAGCTTTCTAGAATTGCTCACATGAAGTGTGCTGTCCTCAAGCAAGCATTGATCTTACCTGCTGTAAAGGTCAGGAAAAACGTATTCAAAGGAAACAGTCCACGTGCAAACAACACACCACACTGGCATTGTTGCTTTAATCAGGGCAATCATTTGTCATCCTGACTGTCTTCTCTGATACTCAGATATGAAGAATCTTGTTTAGCTCTCCTGGGATGGTAAAATCTTAAACATTCTTACTATAACTTCCTTTGAAAATTGCCTGTTGCACTATTCATTCTATAGCTTGCCTGTATGCAATAAAGCATTAATCAACATGATAGAGATTATGAGAACTACAGGCAATTTTTCTGGAGTTTCCTATATGAAGGACTGTGGAAAACTTTCCCTTTTTTTTTTTATTTTTGGTGAGACAATTTTCGTGAACTTTTAAAGTTACTGGTGCTCATAGGTTCGTGAGGGAAAACTCCTGCTTAACTAACTTAATTTCTCTTTTATGACAAGATCACCTATTTAGCTGATTGAGGGAGGGCAGTAGATGTGGGGTTTTTTTTTATTTTGGCACAGCTTTAATACTGTATCAGTATTAAAGTAAATATCACAGTAAATATCACAGTATCCTTCAGGACAAAATGCCCAGCACACAGCTAGATGAGTCCATAATACATTGGGTGAACAATTGATTGATGGCTCAGGCTCAAAGACTTACAGTAAATGGGCTTACATCAGGCTGACACCCAAGCACCTGGGGTGCCCCAGGGCTCAATTTTAGGGCCAGTTCTCTTTAATGTTTTTATAAATGATCTACATGCAGGAATAGAATCTACATTAAGTATGATGATGATGATGATACTAAACCAGGAGGAGCTGTGGACTCCCTTGAGGGCAGAGAGGCCTTACAGAGAGATCAAGATAGACTAGAGAAGTTGACAATCATTATCCATGTGAAATTTAACAAGAGCAAATACAGGATTCTCCACGTATGGGGTAATCCTGGTTACGCATAACACTGTGCGACAAGAGGCTAGAGAGCACTTCCTTAGAAAGAGATCTGGGGGTTTAGGTCGATGACAAGTTGAAATATGAGTCAGCAGTGAGCCCTGGCAGCCAGGAAGGCTAACCATCTCCTGGGGTGGATCAGGCAAAGCATCGCCAGCTGGGTGAGGGAGGTGATTGTCCTGCCCTGCTCTGCACTGGTGTGGCCTTACCTTAAGTGCATGTCCAGTTTTGGATGCCTCAATATAAGAACAACATCAAACCATTACAGTGTGTCCAGAGAAGAGTGACCAAAATGATGAAAGGCTTAAAGGGCATGACTTATGAGGAGCATCTGAGGTCGCTTGGCTTCTTCAGCTTGGAGAAGAGAAGGTTGAGGCGTGACCTCATCACAGTTGACACTTGGGGGGGCGGCGCAGGGCGAGGTTCTGATCTCCTCTCTCTGGAGAGCAGCGACAGGACACGAAGAAATGGAATGAAGCTGCATCAGGGGAAGTTCAGGTTAGACATAAGGAAAACACTCTTCACTGGGATGGTGGTCAGTCACTGGAACAGGCTCCCCAGGGAAGTGGTCATGGCACCAAGACTGTCAGAGTTCAAGGAGCATCTGGATGATGCTTTCAGCAATATGGTTTGTTTTTAGGTAGTCCTGTGAGGAGCAGGGAGTTGGACTTGATGATTCTTATGGGTCCCTTCCAACTCAAGATACTCAATGATTCTATGACTTTTAACTACCTAAGCTGAAATTTCCAGGGCAGCTATTTATCTGAGTCTGAAACAGAATTTTTTTAACTTTCAGTAACAATGGTTCCTCAAAAACTGTTTTGAAAAAGGTTAAGGTAAAAGATACTATTTTTCTCCTTTAAAAATAGTATTTTAATCACTTCCTTATAGCAATTCCAGACTTTGGACTACAGACTTGAAAACTGGCAAAAGACTAGAAAGCTGGGGGGGGTGGTTTTCTGTAATCTGTTAGGGATAAGAAAATTACAATATTCAACACTGGAGAAAAAGAGAGTTCTTATTTTACATAACTACTGAATTGAAAATTTGCACTGATTCTTAACGATACATAATTCTTCCTTTACTCTTGAGGAGGAGCAAGGACTATTGTAGCCAACTCACGGTATCTAATTCTTCCCTAAGTTAAAAAATACAGTAAACCATCCTTACAGAATCTACAGATTCAAAAGATGCCTCTTCATCTTTGAGCTAAAGGAGGATTTCTGCTATACAGCAATAACTTTATTCTTCCTAAGCAAGTAGAAACATCAGAATGCACCTCTAGGCATATAAGACTTGATTCTTCCTTGCATTGAAAGGTTACTCATTAAAAGCAAGCCCAAATTTGAGTACAGCAGTATTGGGCTGATGCAAAACCAGAGTAAACACAGGAAGCAAAGACTGTAAACTTTGATAGGAGCTTTATTTTACCTCCTATTATCCTTCGAAATATCTCGATGCTACTGTTATCTGCCACATCTCTAATTCACCCCCTTTCCCCGTTCTCCATCAGCTTTGTAGACAACTATCTCATTAAAAGAAAAAGACAATTGGGGAACATATGCCCTTTATCTTTCAAGTTCTTTAGGGGGAGTAAACTCTGACTGAAGGGTGGTAACTCTTTTAAACCACTCTACCAGGACCACAAGCCCCAGAGCAGGTGAATGGAAGCTGTTAGTTTTGATCATGTGATAATTTTCACCTCTTTTTTTTTTCTTTAACAGTCTCTTTCAAACTTGTTCTCTGTGTTTAATCAGTAAGTTCTGTACCTTCTCAGAAATTTTTCACATGAAATTACTGCATCCAGATCACAAGGATGTTTAAAAACCCCCTGTTCTACACCTTCAGCTTAAGCTCAAAAAAGCAACTAAGCAGCATTTATTTGTCTTGGGGATGTCTCCTTCCTTCTTTTCACTCTTATTCTTAGGTGTGTGCCCCAGGAAATTCGAAAGCATTTTATTTCTTGGAGATTGCACCTCTTCATTTCAAGGTCTATTAGAAGATACAGGCATGAGAACTGACATTTTGACTCAAATCCATGGGAGGTAATTGAATATTCTGATATGCAATAGGTATGATTTTGGATTTTAAGTTCTGATTCTGCATTGTACTATTCCCTACTACTGAAACATGTACGCAAACTCAAGGTAACGTTAAGGTGGCCTAATGATTTTACTAGCAATTTAATTTTTTTTCAGGAGAAAGGCATTATGAAGGGATCTTTGGGAAGTTAAGCACTTTTCCATACAGTCTACGAAGGCAGCTGGGATTTGTGAATCAGAGTGTTTCTAGATATCAGTAAGAAATGGATTGTAATCATGTGACAGGCTTGATTTTTTCTAAAATCAAATTACATAATTCAAGGAATGCAATACTAGCAGTATTGAGGCTCTCCAGCCTTAGCTGACTCCCAGCAAGCTCTTGGAGCCAGGTCCCGTAGCCACTCAACTGTGAAAGAACTTTACCAGGGACTTCAGTTGTGCAAGTCTTGTCCTGAAATGAACGCATGTAGGCATAAGGAGTCTTACAGCTCAGGCAAATAGGGGAGCTGATGAGCAGGCAAGTTAATTACAGCACTTTCACTGATTCCCCATATGGACATAGTATGTGGGAAAACATGTGCACCACCTGCTCAAATTAACTTACTGTTCTTTGCTTTGAATGATCCCCTGGGGAAACAGTGGAGAGCAGAAAGGACCCGTCTCTTTTAATCCCCAGCTCAATTTGTTGTAGAACAAACTGTTAGTGTTTATGTATGCCTCAAGGCTTGTGAGACGGGAGGAATTTAACAGAAAAAGTCCTAGTGCTAAACCAGTGTTTTCAGTATACAACTTTAAACCAAGGATCTGGACCCATCATTTTATTCCTTGTGTCCACATCTCACATTGACATTAGCAATGATTTTCAGCACTTCATTATCTAGTCTTTATCTTCAACTCATTTGTTTACTTATTTACAGGGATTACACCCAAAGTCTCCCTTAACGCCATACAGCTTTAAAATCTGAGGCACACAAGTGTGCGATCAGGATTGCAAACTGGCATTAGCCCAGATTTTCTGCTCTGTAGCTCTAATCCAGTCTGTTATTAGTTGAAGAAAGCACTGCGTGATTTAATTGTTCATGTGTAGGAGCAAGACCATATATAATAGCTCTGTTGTCTCTCCTTGTCTTCTAAAGCTTATGGGGGTTAGGCTCTGTTGTGGGACTTGTGGTTTCCTCTGGTGAACAGAAAGATTAATTTGTGCAATCCTAGACTCCCTCACAGAGGCACATCACCGATTTGCCTTCTTTTCCAGCCTTTCCTGTAAGGAAGCAGAAGCTCTGATTAGCCTCCAGGACGAGGAAAGCCTATGTCTCACAACCATCTTGCTGTCACAGCAATGCCACGTTGGTTACTCCACACGCCTCCCGCACAAACAATCCCACAAACAGCCCTGTGCCGATGCAGCTTCTGCTACCCAAGCTGTGTTAGCCACAACTACTAGGAGTGCCTTCACATTGCACTGCGCAGAGGAAGAACAAGGGAGCTGCAGCCCTTCTAGACCCTTTGCCATCAGCACCATCCTCTTCCACGTGCACACTGCGGGCTGCACACCTGCCTGTGCCCATGCTGCTTCTCCAGAACAGCAGCTGGGGCTGGACCTGGGCTACTAAAGCCTTGCTCACAGTCGTCATCTTAACACCAAGTTTCCCTTCACAGCAACCACTCATGATGAGCTGGCCCCAAGCCTCATGTAAATTTTAAGGGTAAATTGTAAAGTCCAGGGGCGGTTGAGCTAGTCCAGTGTGTTGTTTGGTTCTTCTGATTTAGCAAATCAGCTTTGTTGGAGCCAGTTCCAGACACATACAGCAGCTTAGTTGTTGAAGTGGTGTTGAAGGAAGAACTCCAAGATTTTCCCAGCCTCAGGAGCAGATACACTGGTGCCGTGGTGGGCACCGGGTCTGTCTGGCACTCTTGCCATGGCAGGCTGCCATCCCTGCACTGCCCGAAGGACAAAAGGTCCGCATCCCTCCTGGTCGCACAGAACCACACTCCAGCTTCCCTCTCAGCACCTTGTGTGCGGTTTAGATGATGCTACTTTGGAGAAGGCGAATTTTCTCCGTACTCTCAACCCGAGGGAGTGAAGCACGCTGGAGCTGGACCTCGGGTGCTTTGCTGAGCGATAACAAACACGCAGCGAGTGAGAACGAAAACCCAGAAACCTGCCTCTCCTCCAGGGAGGACGGTCAAATAAATTCAGCGGAGCTGCTAGTCATTCTGCCTGTGCTTTCCTCTTCTGCCTCGCAGTCTGGAATGGATGGGCAGCCTCTCCCAAAACCGCGCCAGGAAAGGACCATGAAGCGGAAGGGGGTGGGATGTGGGGGTGCCCCCGCTGCTGCGCTGACGGCGGGCAGCCGCCAGAGGGCGCCGCAGCCCCGCGGCAGCGCCCCCGCCCGCCCGAGGCGGCGCGGCCCGGGGCCGGGAACGGCGCCGTGAGGGGAGGACTCTGGGGGACCGGGGGCGTTCTCCAGGCAGTGTGCAGTACGGCCCCCAGCCAAGTGTCCATGAGGCTGGTACTTGAGGAGAAAACCTTAAGGCTCCCTAACGCAGAGAAGGCAAGAGGAGACGTGGCAATGTTCAGACAGGTGAAGGCTGCTCCAAAGAGAAAGTTGTCCTCCAGACCCACAGAGAGCGGGGCATGAGCTACTAGACTTGTATACGAGCAAACACCACTTTAGGTCAGATGCTGGAACAACCTTCCTAATGCTCAATTTTTAATGGTACAGTTGTTTTGGTGGTAGTTGTGAGAAACAGAGTCTCAAAATATTACAAGTTTTAGAATAGGAATTTATTTGTATGATAAAAGCAAGCAGTGCTGGGTGACAGGAGGGGACTTGCCCCTAAAGCCTGCCACCCTGAAAGCAAACATAGGCTCAATATTTATTGCAGTTACTTCATGCATATTCATTATACACAAACATAAACATCATACATTGTTACTTTAGGCATTTAACAGGTGTTAGACTAATCAGTTATCTATCACAAGTCATAAATTCTCATAGCTTCAATAAGAAAAGTGTTAACAATCTTGTTAGCTAGGTTTGGTTCAGCTATAATTTACGTACAAGGTAAAAGGGAGGTAATTGTTTCATGTTTTGATGAGGCTCAATTAAGTTTTACAATTTATCTGTTCTCCTTCCTTCTCTAGGTCATATTGACCTTACGTGTTTTCTTTTAATTGGAATGTTTGCAGGAATCATCTTTATTTATCACATAGTGATGAATTGTTATTACTAGTTCTTAAGAACCTATGATGACAGGGACAGACCTATGGCCATTCAGGAAACACCCTGGTGACTTCTCTGTCAATCTGTTCAGGGGCTGATGCAAATGTTACACCGGGTCTCTACTGTCTACAAACCAGAGATCACTGAAGACAATTGAGCTACCTTAGCTAATGTCACCATCACTGCTATCAGTGCTCTAGAAACCTTATGTAAAAATAACTTGTCAAGAAAAAGAAAGAGAAGAGAGAAAAAGGGATGGAAGGGAAAAAAGGAAAGAGAGAGGAAGAGAGGGCAGGCAGAAGTGCACTTAGCTTCCCATCCTTGCTCCTACCTCATCCTGGAAATACCTATGCCTAAGAACACTGGCATGAGCATGAGGAGCCTTTCTGATTTGCTACACAATAAAACTACTTCAGATATACTGCGTTATGGCTGGTAACCATTTAGTGAGGCTTAGTCTCAATACAAAAAAAAGGGCATTTTAAGTAGAGTTGAAACACTGAAGAAATCTATGAATCACCTACCGAGCCCTCTCTTCACTGCTGGCATCTGCCATTGATTTCAAAACAATCCCACATCAATGGCAGCATTTAAAGAATACATTTGAAGTATTAAAAATACATGTTAAGAATTTACCTGTTACACTAGACCACTTAGCAAGACACCAGTGACCCATCTTGCAATTGCTAATAAATGGATCATTTAATTACCACAACCCTTTCTAAATACAGACCAGAAACACAGTTTACTATCACAAAGTCTCCCACAGAGACACCACAGCTTTCAGAGGGATCCCTGGCACAGTCCTAGCACAAGGGCACCTCTAACAATAGTGCTGGCAGAGGTCTTTACTGTTTGATAAACTTCCTCTTATCTCAGCACTCCCTTTCCACTTTCAGAAGTGTTGTGCACCACAGACCAGGCTGAAACACCACAGGCAGAATCTCCAGGCACAATTTTGTGTCAGTAGAGACCTGCATCTTGCCTTGGTCCTTGTAAAGGCATGTTCAACCACGGCAGTTCTCGCTGAGCCAGCAAAGAAAGCACTGCCTGAAGTAATCGTACATGAAAGCACCAACACTGTTCACATAATCAGGGTGTAGCATCATGAGCTAAAGGAAAAACAGGCCAGCAAGGGTCACAGTATTCCCACACTGACAGGGCTTGCCAATCAGATCAGATCAGGTGAGGTCCTTCCTGCAGGCTAAGGCAGTGCTCCCCAAGCTCTAACTAAAAAATCATTGAACCTTTGCAGCTGAAGCAGTGGGAAGCTTGGGAACACATCAGTAGTCTATCAAGGGATTCACAGAGTTTGCACAAAACACCAGCGGTGGTGCAGCAGGAGGAGCTGCAGCTAAAATAAATGCAGAACAGTCACTTAGGACGTACAGTTTGACCCAAACATATTATACTGCAAATAACAAATTTTGTGTAAGGCTGGCACACACTGATAGTTGAGCAAATCTGAGTAAGAGAATAAAACCTGCAATCAGCTGTGTAAGCGACACTACTGCGACTTGAGATCCAGGTTGCTGAGCAGCGGGGCCTCTCACATGCTGCTTAGCACACGTTCACAGGGTTATACCTGCTACGGGACAGCCCCACAGTGGATGCCATGGAAAGCTTGTGGTGGGGCAAGGCCAATACATGGAAGAGGTGGGATTAGAAGCAGACTCAGAAGAAAGTCAACGGGGAACAGCTGCATCTAGAAATGGCACTACACTAAGGGCAGATGTCCTTGGATGCCAAGAAAGTCATCTGGCATGCTCCCCAAAAGCAGCAACCAACTTGTTCTTTTATTTAGTAGTGTCCCATCTTTCTCAGTGGCCTTCAATGACCAGTTGTGGGGGGAAAAACCCCAAACAAACATGTTTGGAATTGGTTGAACAGCACTAGATTAAAATGCCCAAAGCAAATTTTTCTTCCTTTTATGTCAGACACTGGATGGCTTTTTTTCCCCAGAACTGAAGGTCTGCATAGCTTATACCTTACTTGGTGTGTTTTGATTTCATTGTTTTCACAGATAAAATGCCTGCTCTCTGCTTTTACAGCAAACTGAAACTATTACTACAGAAAACGCGAAATTCCCATCTCAACATGTCCGGACTTGATTTCTACATACCACATATTTCCAAAGCTCAGTCCAATCCTAAACTAACCCTGGCTGTGAAGCAAAGAAAAGTTAAGAAAAGATCAGAAAACATATTCTCAAATCTGTTCTAATGAAAATGTATTACGACAACAGATGTATGCTTAGACTAAAGGGGTGCTTTAGCCATACTGTCATTGAACTGTGACCTACCAGAAACAAAAGAAAAGCGATAGAGACAACAGTCACTATAATCAACTCAACACATCTTTCCAGAAAAAATTGTTTTCTTGACCAGTAAAAGATTTGTATGTGTCAGCCTAGTAATTTAGAGTATGATTAAATGCCAGCTGCACTTGAACAGGTGGTGCAACACAGATTTTTCAGGTTTCATGTGTGAAACATTAACTCTTCTCCAGGAGGAGAGAGGCCCGCTGCAGAGAGAGAAAGTGAACCGCCAGAACAGCCATGGCAAGAGCAGGACTGCACATCGAGGAAGCCACGGATGGCTTCGTAGATGACGTCGCCTGGAGTGTGATTTGCCTCTGATTTCAATCTCCATTAGACCCACGACCACGGCATGTTTCCACACGGACACCCCGTGCAGGGAACCTACGGGTTCCCTCACACCTTTACACATTTCCAAAGCACTCGTAAGGACAGCCACGCCTGGGCCAGCACAGCACAGCACAGCCCAGCCGCCGGCAGCCACGGCTGGGGAGGCGCTGCTGGCTCCCACTCCAGGACTGGAAGGTCGGCGCCAAGCCGGACCTCCCGCACCGAGCCGGGCTCGGGTGAGAGCGGCCGCTGAGCTCCTTCGGCTGGCCAGGGAGAGCAGCCTCAAAGGGGACGCGGCTCAATTCCCGGCCGGAGGGCCCCCTGCCCCTTAGGGGCGCCGAAGGTGCTTGGAAACCCGCTGACGATGCCAACCCCGCACGCTCTCGCGTGCTCCCGCAGAAACCTCAATAACCCGCAGCGGCCCCTCCGCGGGCACAGCCCCGGCCGGGCGCCGGGCGGACCCGGGGGCAGAGC
>VZRE01013817.1:49013-88648 GCA_013396775.1 Cephalopterus ornatus | reverse complement strand
GAGGCCGGGAGGCCCCTGCCCGTCGCCTCTCGCCGGAGCCCCGCGCTGCTCTGCCCTGCCGTGCCCTGCCGGAACTTGTGGGGAAACGCGGCCCTTGGGGCCGTTTTTGAGGTGCTGGGTCCGCGCCTTCGTTACGGCCGTTCCCTGGGTTGAAGGGTCGCGGAGGCGGCGGCGTGATGGGGGCAGAGCGTTCCTTGCTGCTGTATCTGCCCCAGGTGTTTGGGGATAAGGGCGTGGGTTTGTTGGGTTCTGACGGGGAGCTGCGGAAAAGCCGAGATTCAGTTTTTCTTTTTTCTTTCCCCTTCATTGAACAGTTGTGGCTTTCTCGGAATTCACTTCTGAAAACAGCAGGTCTCAAACATAATTCGTGTCCCAGGCATAGCCTAGGTCTCTCTCTTGAGGAAAATACATGTTCCGATGCAGGTATCCATACAACGGAGATGTTTATGTTCTTGCTAGCTTTCAGGAAGAAAGAGTATTTTTCTTTGGTAAAATTTTGCAGAAAGTTGCAGCCAATGGGTTGGAAAAGTGAGAGGATGGGATGGGCTTTTACAAGTTAGATGCTGTTTTGCACATATGGTTGTGACAATAGTAGTCCCAAGGAATATCCGAGGTCCCTGGAGTGACCTCACTTCTCCCTGTTGTAGAGATATGTATCTGTTCACCTAATGTTCAGCTTTAATGCAGGTATTCCTTCTTGGAAAGCTAACAGATTAAACCAAAAAAAGTTTTAAAAATCCAAACCAAACAGATTTCAGGGGTTTTCCTTACACAGTAGGGGGAAAACACATGTTCATTTAATTATCTTAAGCTAAATGAGTTTATTAATTGAAAATTCTGGGTTGTGACTGTAGCACTGGTTTGTGCCCTGCTGTTTGTGGCTCTCAGTAGACTTTCAAATTTCATTGACTTGACTTGCTGATTGTAAATTTCAGCTGTCACAGTGTCTGGCATTCTTGCATCTTAACTGTAGACTTTAGATATTAATTCGGTGCTAGGAGAGTTAGATTTATTTTTCAGTGCATTCTTTCTTCCATGTGGTAAATACGATGAAACATTGCTGCTGCTGCCTCCACAGCTGTGAATAAAACACATGGTATTGGCATATACTTGTGGGAGAGTTATACCAGTGCTTTTTTTAAAACAATACTTTTTGGAAAGCATCTTCTTTCTCCTTATTTTCTATTCAGAGAAAGTGAAGAAACAGATTTGGGGCAGCCTTTGAAAATGTAGAAATGAGAGCAGGCCAGAGATATGTGTGCTCCAGATAAAATGGGAGTGGTGTGTAACTGTGTCTGTCTGAAGTGATAGCACAGCATGAGCTTTGCCAGCCAGTGCCAGTAGGAAAGAAGGATTCTGCATCTCTCCTTCTTTGTTCAGGCAAAGTCCACACTGCTTAGCGTACTGGTTGTCTGTCATAAATTATTTAGTACAAAATCTCACCAATATATTCTCTTGATGGTGGTCGTTACTAGATTGGAAACCTATTTTCAAATGCCTATATGAATTGTTTTTTAAGTCAGACCTGCAGTTATTGAAGGTTTTTTTGAAAGGCCACTCAAATTTGAGATGCTATGAACATGTTAGTTAATACTGTCATTCTGTATTTGAACTTAAAACTTTTGCAGTGAATTTATCTTCCTTCCTAAAAAAGGACTTGGGGGCATATAACTTTAATATTAATCACAGTTTATAGATTTGTACAAAAACATGCATGCACTCAGGGACAAGTTCTCTTCCTTTACACTTCTTTTTCTAATAAAAAGAAAGTAGAGGAGCTGTTTTGTCCTCCTGCCTCCTTTCTTCCTCTGCCTTCAGTTGACCTGCTCAGCAGTTTTGATCAAAATCACTGAGGGTTACAGGGACTTAGCACATCCACATGCAAGAATTTAAGTGTCCTGATGACGCTGCATATCCAAGTGCAGGAGAGACTGCACTGGAGCTCTGGGAGTTCATGTTTTCGAGTGGCTAAGCCCTACAGGCTGTCTGCAAAATAACCTTGTACAGACAGTGCAACATGATGAATGTGTGTTGTGAGGTCTGTGTCTCTGTGCAGGAAGGGTGTGCACGCTTGTGAGAAGGAGCAAGAACCTGCACCACAGCTGAACAACACCATGACTGCTGATGAAGTTGAAAAAAATCTGCAGTCACCTGCGTGGTGCATCTGGAGATCCAGATCTTGCTTCACTAGGGCGCATGTCTCGTGTGTTGCACAGCTGGGAGCTGTCCTTCAGAAGGACAAGATTACAGCTCTAGTTACAGTGCAGACCACAAAGAAGACCTGTGAATGAGGAACCCCATCAGGAGTTGCTGAGGGATTTTGTAATTTCTTTGGGGGGCAGCAGATAATCATGGAAATAATCTTTTAAGAGAAGATTTTAATTTTTTTAAACACTGAACTTGTCAGGTGCAGGGTGCTTTATGTGTTAAATGAATGGTGCAGCAGCTGGATGGACTTAGAAGCAAGACAGCTTTCCTGGTTAGTGTTAGGGTGCCTGTGGTACTGAGGGATTAGCACTATGCTGGGGCTCCTGTGTCTGCAGGCTGGAATTTGCCTTCCTGGAGCTTTGTCTCTCTTAGGTCTGTCTTGAAACCTGATCCTCTTTCTTCAGTTCCCTGCCACAGTAGAGCTATATGTCTTTGCTTGTTGCCAGCACTTGGGCCCATGTCATGTAACTGTTTTCAGCTTTGTGCTCACCTAATGATTTTGAAAGAGTAGATCAGCTTGTTCCCAGCTATTGTTTGGTAACTAGGATGGAAGGGACAGACAAGAGAATACTACTGATAATACTAAATACTCTGCTTGGCGGTTGGGCAAAATTATTTTGTCCTACAGAATCCCAATTTTACCTTTGTAAGGATTACATGTAAAAGTGTTTATAACAAAAACGAGTGTCTGCCAATACTCTTGAGACCCAGCTTCTGCATATCTCAACAGACAGCCATTGACATGTGAAATACCAGTGTGTATGTGGAATTTAAGACCACTTCTTCAAATTTTGTGGACCACAGTCCAAGATCTTCCAAGCCGATACTTAGTTGTCTATGGCAGAACTTCTTCACCCTTTTCCTTTGCTTGCTGCTTGTAGGTAATGGGCAGAGTGGAAAACCTGCTTCTTGTAGAACTCCATAGAAACTACACATGCAGCAGCTGTGTTCTTTTCTTTTTGTTCTTCATGAGAGTGTCTTGCAGAGGGTTTCCCAGAATCAGAAGTATCACTTGGTTCACAGCTTTAAATGGCCTGGAGGGAGAAGATGTACTGATATCTTACTCCAGTCTGCTGGTTGCAGAAAAGTCTAATAAAATTATTTTAGTTCCAGATCTTCCCTGAATTCACATGATTCGTATTGGAATACAATAGGAAAATTATTTGGATTGATGTTCTAAAACAGTGTCAGTTTCTGAGTGCCTGTCCAGACTTGGGCCAGTCACTGTGGTCTTTCTGTCCCGCGTTTCTAAATTTAACAATCTCTTTATAAACTCTTAAAACAGTAAGGATTTGGGCAAATGTTTGTTCTCAATTCTGCTGTGCATTAGCATCCTGATTCGCCTCATACTTACTCATTTCATCAAGTAGCCCTAGCCAATGTAATAGCAGTAACTTCTAAAACCCCAAAACATATGAGAATGCCTTCTTGTCTTTCACTGGCAAACGTGTTTTCTGTGCATTCAGTGTCCCAGGACAAATATTCTCCTGTTCCAACACCTCCTATCAAACAAAATTAGTGTAGTTGTCTGTGACTTTTATATTTTAGCTTCTGAAGCATGCAAATGGACGTTGACTCCAGTGTGCAGGTACCTGAGTTTAGGCTGCATATATCTACACAGTTCATTTTGCAGGAGCATCTCACTGATGCTTAGAGGGTACAAATCACTTTTGAAATTTGTGAACTTCTGAGTCATGAGAAACCAGAGCCATGCTCTACAACCATCTGTGATTACAGAACCAGTTGCTCAGTTAAGTTTCAAAGGCGTGGGTTGTGTCAAAGAGATAACATGCAATATGTGGAGTAGGTCACCTTAGTGATAGTTTTGAAATAAGTTCCAATTTCTGAATTTGTGGCTGTTGCATTAATTGGCAGTCAGGTTTCAGCTGATGCATCCTTCTGAGTATGAGCAGTCTATCAACAGAGAAGACACCGTTTGGAGCGGATGATTGTTTGTAAACATTTGTAAGATTTCTGTCTATAAGTATGGAAAGCACCTCATCAATCTTAAATCCACTCCTTCCGTTGCAGAGGGTGGTGCTGAGACCTAAGTGGGTATCTTTTAATTTGATTTCACCCTCTTAGTAGGTTAAATGTTAAAAACGGAAGGTGCTTTATTAGAGGCATTCCAGACAGCAAGTAATTAATGACTGCAGCAGTTTGTCAGTGAGAGAAAAGTCGGGTCTTTATCTTCTGAATATGCCTCTTCCGTTTACATAAAGTAAGTGGTCCTTTTAAAGGATAGCGGCATTCAAATGAGATGTGCTTATGCAGTGTGTAATATTAATCTGAAGTGTGCAGGCTATACCAATATATACCAGGCTAAACCAAATATCCACTGCTAGTGAAACTGTGGGTTTAGAGGGTGAAACACAGCACACTTAATGCTTGTAAATTTCTATTGCTGCATCTCATGCCAAGCTGATGGGAGCTGTGTTCTGGCCAGGGATACTGGTGTTGGAGGGCTGGCACATGGGTCTGTTTGTGACGTAGTCTTTTGTGTCAGCCAGTGGTGTATATCCGGCTCAGGTCAGTTTTGTCTTGGTTGTAGCATGACCTGTGTGAGGTGTGCTGTATTCTCAGTGGAAAATTCCCACTTCGTTGTTCAACAGCTTGCTCTAAAATTCTATGCTTAGTCTACTGCTCATCTTTCCTACAGCAACTTTAGAGGAATAAGGGTGAGTGGTGTTGGTGTGTTCCTATGAGGAAGTGCTATCCTGCAGGGTGTGTAGGGATCTTAGAAGAAGGACCAATGAGTAAAAACAAAGGAAAATTCAGATTGCAAAACTGAAATGCCTTGAAAGTTCCAGCAGCCTTCTAACTGCTTGTTTAGCTACCAGAGGTCAGGCTTGTAGATGCATTTAAGCATTCATACGCCTCAGTTCCTCATTTGTAAAAGAGGGAAGTACATATACAGATCTCAGAGGCTGCACGATTAATACTTTGAGTACTGAGAGGTGTGGGTACCTTCGCAATGCTCGTGAATATTGTAACTATCAAAAGCATTAATACATGCATTTAGATTTGTTTGTTGGGGGATCAAACATAAAAATTGTTGTCTGTCCCTTTCAATAAAGGGTGAAACAGGTTGTGGTAGTTAGGTGGCTCCTAGTTTCTTTTCCAGCTATTCTGATGTGTATGCAGCTCATAGGAAGTACAGAGCAATTATAAGATGACGGAGAACTTTATTTCCCTCTTGCAGCGTCAACATGTTGAGGAAAGCAAATGCTACTTCTGAATTTCTTTATAGTTCAGCAGGAGGAAAACATTCAATAAAAAATCTTTTTAAAGAGTAGCTGACTAGGTCGTTTTATAGGTTGGAGCATGAGAGCTTTTTGAGAACTTTTTTATCGATTCAGTTGAATCACTGTCTGAAGAAAGCAAATTTGAACAACACAATAAAAGAAGAAATGCAGCCCTACTGTAGGATACCTTAATGAATTGCCTGTACATGCTCTGTGTTGTGTTTGAATTTTCTCACTGAACTACATCATTGAAATGAAATGGCCAAGGGCGTTTGTTCTTTCACTTGCCTTGCTAGAGCCCCTGATTTGTGAGTGTGCGTACCTCTTGTGTTCTTGAGGCTGCAAGCTAAGAGAGTTTCAGATACCTAAATATGCAGCTAGAACCGAAACACTTTGGTTAGCTAAGACTGCCAAGTATGAGCCAGTAGTTCATGAGCATATTTCACGCAAAGAGGAAGCGCTACTGAAGCTGTTTTATATTAGGAAAGCTGGAGGGCTGATGTGACATAAGCATGGCTTGGAGGTCTTTCTCACTCTGCTTTATCAGCCTCTGCAGGATAAACATTGCTAGAAGATGTTGAACTTGTTATTTTGCGGGGGAGAGAATAATGACCATCTGCATGGGAAAAATACAGCTCCTCTTCAGCAGTGCTTTTGCCAGTGTGAAATGGCTGTCTTGTATGTGCTGTCAGGACAAGACTTTGACAGGAAATAGGTGCTTATCAGTAGAGATGAGTAATGGCTAAATTCTAGGCTTGCAGTTCTTTTGGTGGTCTCAAAAATTCCTGTTTGGTTGCATAGGTATTTTAAGAGTTGGGAAAAGGGCTTCATTTGTTCATACATGTATATATAAAGAACAATTTTTAATGGCTAATGAATGGCAGGCCCCCTTGGACTAGCAAAGATGCAACAAGCATAAGAATTCCACTTGCAGGGAGAAAAAAGATGATTGAATTGGGGGTTCAGTCATTAAGGAGTCCTTTCAAGAGGATTCCAGAGGAAAGGCCTAGTCTTCATGGATCATAAGGAGCCAGATCAGACAACTCCTTCTTTCCTCTAGCTCCAGGAATTTTCTTGGTTGCACTCTCAGCAGGAAAATGAATCCCCAATTAAGACAGTCTCCTGGCAGATAAGAGAACAGAAATACTTTCTAATCTCTGATCTTTATGAGTGCCTAGAAGCTGCATCTCCCAGTTTGTCTGAAAGAAGTGCACTGTCATGTCTGAGATTTCCAGTTTGTGATTTATTTTGTGAGGGCCTCTTACAGGTCTTTGAAGTAGCTGGAAAAAGGGGATTTGATTGGTTTCATGTGTTCATGCCAAATCTCATAGTAAGTAGAAGAACTTGAGGTTATGAGATGTTGTGGTATACACATTATGGAACACAGTAAATAATTGTCTGAACAACTTCTTTTGCTTGTGGCTTTACTGCTTGGGATTGAATTTCCTTCTCTTCCCTGGCAGGTTCTGCCAACCACGTCTTTTTCACATGCATCGCCCCGTGTAATCTTGAGTGATCTCTTCTTCCTGGAGGAGCAGTGCTGTGCATTGCACCTCTAAATGACTGAGACTCTTCCCTCCCTGCCAAGTCTGTTTAAAATTCACCTATGGGTTAGCACGCTCAGACAAACAAGTGCTTTCATAATTTCCTTAGGAAGTTAAACTTTTTAAAAAAAAAAGAAGAAAACACAGGTTGAGAAGTCGAGCTCTAAGAAATTTGGAAAGGCATGGATTTAAGTTGTTCAGATGTTTGCCAGGATTTGATCTGAATCGGCACTTTTTCTTGGTGTTGGACATGGTGGAAGAAGTGCTTACAGATTTGTGTGCTTCAGTTCATTATCTGTGTAACAGCAAGGTGTGTTCAGTCTTCTCTCAGAGGTTTCAAGATTATACTTCAAGTGTCATGGCATACAGAAATCTTCTATGAATACATGGATGTACAGGGATAGTGTCTTTTCAATGTGCTTGAACTAAGTCGGCCTGGAGTCTAAGGTATTTGGCTAATTCTCCAAATATGGGGGAATGGACTTTAGCCAGTGCTGCTGAGTAGCATGCTGGCTAGCTGAGTAGCCAGACTTGTCTGTACTCTGGTGAATGCAGAAGCAGGTCTTCTGCGTGGAAAATTTCACCTCCAGTGGAACTTGAGCAGATCTGAGCACCTGAGAACAAGATCATAGAATGAATGTCCTGGGTTGGAAGGGATCCTAAAGGTCATCTACTTCCGACCTCCCTGCCGTGGACAGGGACACTTGTCACTAGACCAGGTTGCTCGGAGTTCCATCCAACCTCTTTGGGCAACCTGTTCCGGAGCCTCACCATCCTCACAGTAAAGAATTTTTTCCTAATATCTAATCTAAACCTAATCTCGTTCAGTTTGAGCCATTCCCCTTTGTCCTGTCACTATATGCTCTTGTAAAAAGTCCCTCTCCATCTTTCTTGTAGGCCCTTTCAGGTACTTGAAGGCTGTAATTAGGTCACCCCAAATCCTTTTCTCTTCCAGGATGAACAAACCCAATTCTCGCAGCCTTTCCTTGTAGGAGAGATGCTCTATCCCTCTAATCATCCTGGTGGCCTCATCTGGACTTGCTCCAATAGGTCAGTGTCCTTCCTGTGCTGGGGACTCCAGAGCAGGATGCATCACTCCAGGTGGGGTCTCACCAGAGCAGAGTAGAGGGGAAGAATCCCCTCCCTTGACCTGCTGCCCACACTGTTTTTGATGCAGCCCAGGGCACAATTGTCTTTCTGGGCTGTGAGTGCACATTGCTGGGTCATGTCCAGCCTTTCATCCACCAGCACCCCCAAGTCCTTCTCAGCAGGGCTGCTCTCAGTTCCCCAGCTTGTATTGATGCCAGGGATTGCCCCAACCCAGGTGTAGCACCTTTCACTTGGTGTTGTTAAACCTTGTGAGATTGCTATGGGCCCACTTCTTCAGCTTGTCCCAGAAGAAAACAGTGGCAGACTTGCCTGTTATTGTGGCTGCCCAGTCTCTCATCTGGCCTTCAAGGTATTGTGCCATGGGTTCCCTGCAAGGCTGGAGCTGGGAACCACAGTGAACAAAAAACTTTGCTTTTTCCAGTGGTTGAACAGGTCAGTGGAAAAGCAGTGCTAGTTAGCATGAGTAAACTAAAGAACTCTCGCTTTCTCTTCCTGCCTTCCCTCCTGCCAGTATCAGATATATTTTCTAAAATGTCACTTGGTGGGAAAAAATACCACTCAGTGCTTCTGTATAGAAGTCTATTCTTTAACCAAAACTTGCATTTGGCTGTTTTTAAGAGCACTCTGTAGATAAGAGACATGTTTTCAAACACCAGCAGGCCTCAGCCAAGCTTAGAACTTTAGGTTGTGCTTAGGGCCAGCTGATTCACTGCAGAAAAGCACTGGTAATTTGCACATAAACCAGTTGAGAACCAAGCCCAGAGCTGAGCATCAGAGTATTGGTATACCCTGGGTGATGTAGTTGGACAAGTATGTTCTCAGAGTGCATTTGGTTTCAGCATCTCTGCTTCATGCTCTCCCTCCAGTTTTGCTGTTGCAGTTGTTCCTACAGCTGTTTGGTCATCTGAGCTTAAAATGCCTTGGTATCATAGGAGGGGGGGAAAGAAGGTTGTTCTTTAATCTGAATCTGCTCTTCAGTCTAGTTTACTGTCTAAGTCAACAAGTAGTTAAACCAGTCTATCGGAGACGGGACAGGATAAAAAACAGGCTCTGGGCTCACTTAAACTCAAAAAGCCACCAGACTATCTGGAGTGAGGACCCAGTGGGTTGTTGTGTCCCATTTATGTCACAGGTCTCCTGGCAGGGCTTTCCTTCTGCTGGGCACACCACATGTAAATTGTGGAAACACTGAAACAGAAGAGCAGCTCAGCTTCACCTGCCATTTCAGCTTACTCTGACATCCAGGTTTCCTTGACCTGACTCCTTGGAAGATGGCAAGGCATGGTCCTGGGTTTAAAATTAAATTATGCATTGTAGCAAAACCAGTGGAGTGCTTATGTTGCCTGTGCAGACTTCTCTCATTTTTCTAAATAGTTTATTTTACTGAACCTCTTGAACTGTTTGCAGTGTGTATTTTTGATGAGGTATTTGCCTCGCAGATTGGGAACTGTGTCTGTAGCTGTTGCCTGCTTGAGATGTGGGGCTCTGTTGTGTTTCATGGGGATTTTGCTCCAGGGACCATGCAGAAGCCAGGATCCTTGGCCACTCCGCTTTTTTCTTGCCCAGCCTGCAGCTGTGATCTCCAGTTTGCCAGCTGACCGCTAGCAGTGGACGGTGCAAAGGCAGGAATTGCTGAAATCCCTCTGCGTGCACATGGAGGGAGGTGTGCCAGCAGTTGGAATTATACTCACGTGCTTCACACTGCCCAGGCAAATGCTCTTTTAAAGAAACGTATTTTAAGCAAAGCTAGAAGGCAGAACAGCTGACTTGAAAGTAGGGGCTACAAACCAGCATGCCGCGCACTAATCTGACTGCAGGAGACTTGCATTTGGGGAAGGGGGAGGCTTCCCATCAGATTTGTGTGCTGAAATACACTGTCATATACAGATAGCCAGCCACCCAGCTTTCCTCCAATGTCACCTGAGCATGGGGCAGGAGCCAAACTTGTCCCTCCACTGTTTAGAGCAGGACTGCAAATGTGCTGTATGAATGAGTTGGTCAGGACTGCTCTCCAGTCTAATGAAATAAAACGCTGTTCACACATACTGTGAAACAAGTCCAAGGGAGATAACCCAAATGTTGTAGTAAAGAAGCAGCACTTTCTTTTAGTGCTTCAGTTTTAGTGGGATAGCAGTGAGAATAAGCAGAATGAGTGCTAGCCACGCATTCAGTGTCTTGTGCAATCCCCTTAGAGTACCACCCAAGTCAAAACTTAGCACTCTTCAGCTTCAGGAAAAACTCTAGACTTTAAAGGTTCCTTTTTTCATCCATGTTGTTAAACTAAGACATGGAAACCATTCACTAAGAGTTTGAAAACCCAATTTCCTGGGTTTTTCACACAGACACGATCTTACTGATGTTCTGACCCTGGCATATTTGTAAATATATGTGATCACATAACAATGTGTGTTGAATATTAAGATTGTGTCTGCTCTCCTATTCTGTGTAGTGGTGAAGGCATTTTTAAGATAGTAAAAAAAGCAAATTCTGAGTTCCCATGAAATCCACCCGTGTCTATTAAGATACTCTCAGTGTGCGTGTGTGAGAACAGGACTGTGCTCTGGATTTAGAGCCACCTCAAGAACCGTATTGAAACAGGCTAGTTCTACCCTACTGGTGGGAGGGGACGTTGCTGTTGGTTTGGTTTTTGTTTTTTGATGTGGTTATTTTAACAGCAGGAGAGTTGAAGAAGTGATGTTTGTGCATCTTCAGTTTGCCACTTTTATTACTTCAACCTTTATTTGAAACTGTAGAGACACATCTGCTTTTTTCTCCCCCCTCACAGTTTTTAAGCAAGTATTCTGTGTGATGCCATTAATTTTTAATTCTCTCTCATTACTTCTTGCAGTTCTTGTGTGGTTGGTGAAAAAAAGCCTCCGCTGCAGGGATGCAAGAGGAGCAACAGCCTGAGGTAGGGCTTGGAGACAAGTTTGTTTCTCAGTATAATTGCAGGGAAGGTCAAGACTGAATCAGCCAGGTTCTTCCACTCATCCTTGGGGAAGTTCTGCAGAATTGTAGGGTTGAAAATACCAGCCTGAGACCCCTTTTAATACAGGAGGTTGGGGAGCTGAGTGCTATTTTTTTGTCACATTTAGGTTCTTTTGGGATCCTTTTCCCTCCAGTTGCAGAAGCTAAATTGGGTCTTTTGTATTAATCTACTTGCAATTGAGGAACTGCAGAAAATAGCCTAATTTATGAGATTAAACATTTAGGAGGAAAAAATATTTTGTGAGTAAATTAAAGAAATTTATTAGATTCAAATCATTGCACTGTACATGGCTTAAGTTCCTTGCCACATTAAAGTGATGCGCTTTTTCTACTCTTTCTGTTCCTTCTATTCTCCTTTCATATCCATGTATCTCAAAACCTTTTTCTGATATAATAGGGGAAGTTCAGGCAACTTTTATGAGATATAAGAATGTCAGTTCTTTTCTCCTATAAATTAATTTAAAAAAAGAACAACAGACTCCTCATGTGGTGGCTTAGTGCTTTTCTCTCTGCAGTGTTATGATCTTATGATGACAAAGCCAGCATAAGTGACAGGATTAATTCCATATGTTACAGATGGATAAATTTTTCCAAAATATTTTTGTGACTAGAGTTAACGTATGCAAGCAATAGAGTCAAGCCATATGTTGTGATCGAAAGCTGAGCTGGTGTTAAATAAGATTTGTGAATGTAATTGCAGTTTGCAGTGTAATTGCAGTTTGCAGTTGTCAATGAACAGACTTTTGCTTTGTAATGAAAGGATGATCTGTTGCTGTGAGTATTTTAAACTTTGCACTGTAAAGCTGTTTTACTTTTTGAGTTTGCTCCATGAAATGTATCATAAATTTTTCCTTGCCTTCAGTGGGGCCACAGTAAGACACTCAGACTTTATTTTCTGAAAATTCCTGTTTGGCATAATGAAATGCAAGAAGAAAATAATTACTGTTGTTGAAAGCTCTTGACAGTTGGATCTGCTTTGTACGGTCTTGCTTTGAATCTTACCAGGTTAAGTACAAAGTAAATAAACCAGTTGTTTTAGCTAAAAAGCTGGCATCCTTCAGGAGAGCTTGGCTGGCTGCTTGCTGGCTCAGTAGTACTGCCTTTCACTTGGAAAGTACTTGAATGATGATGGGTTCACATCCTGTCTCTAACTTTTTTTTGCAGTGTTGTTCAGGAATTCCAAATTCTCCCAATAATCATTTTGATTAAACTTTAAACTAATGTAGGTTCCTAAAGCTAAGTTATGGTTTAGCTTTCCCTTATTCCTAAGTCTCTTTTCTGCACTAACTCTGCCTCGCTTGCTTGGATGACACTGGCTGAATGACTGGGATTGATTGAATTCTATGCATGGGTTTTAAAGCTTGCCTGTTAATTAAAAATAAAAAAGGTTTTTGTTAGCCAAAGACTCGCATCATGTTCTTCTAGGGATAATTCGTAAGAGTCAGTCTTAGGAAATCTTTTCAGTTACCTTCTGATCCTTTAGAGAGCAAAACTATGCGGATGCCGTGTGTCTTTTTGACTTTGATTTCAGATAAAGTCATCATGCACATAAACTTTATAAGGTTGGGTGTGCATTTTGTGTAATTGTCTTACACTTGTTCCAACAAATAAAATACTTGGCCTGAGTCTTCTAGAATGGATGTGTTTAGTCTTGTGAGTGCTGATTAACTTTCAGACTCCTGACAGACTAATGCTGACTGGTAGTTGACTTAAATGGTATTTAAATAATCAGTGCACATTTTAGTTTCCAACACAGAAAATGCTATAGTACTGTTAGAGATAAAGTTGTTCTTCTTATCGAGAATCCAATTTATTTTAAAGTTCCACGTCAGGTATAAATACTATCTTGTAAAATAGGCATGAAGTAGTTTTTAATATGTTCTTTCTCATACTTAGGCAGCTGGGAAAAATAGTTGTAAAACCATGGATGTTTTGAACTGTGACACTGCTTAAATTACTTATTTACTTGACTATTATATGTAGGTTCAAACTGAGCAAACTCACAAAGGGAAAGATGTATTAAAATATTTCATTATAATTCCCAGCCTCCTTTTGAATTTGTTTCATACAGGCTGCTGCAGACCCAATGTCCTCCTCTGATGCACCAGAAGATGGCCCAAAGGAAACGTCCAGTGTATCGCAGAATATCTGTATGTTTCTGGTTTGACTGGGGAGGGTGTATCACATTGGAAGTGTGTTGAACTAAATGTCCTTAACTTTTCCTTACCTGTTAGCACAAAGGGGGTTGTGAATGAGGTCACATCTGACTTAATCTGTTCATGATTTGTTTCAAGGCCCAGTTGTGTAACTCAATTTAGAAAGAGTAATGACATATCGATTGTCAGTTTGCTGATCCCATACTTTAAAAAGAAAGTAAATATTTTTAGATTTAATAGATACACTCAGATACTGTTTTGAGCTCAGTCATTGCTTACTGAGCCATTGATGCTTAAGTATGTGTTTGCTTCAGCAGTCTGGCATCTAGTGATTCAATGTTGATCAGTTGTTCCAAATGCAATGCTAGCATGATAATGTTTTGATATGAAGGCCAAGCCTGCAGGATGTAAGAACAGAAGTATTCCAACCAAAACTGTCCTGTGAAGCCAAGGAAGTGTATCGATCCTTCCGTGTCATTGGTAAGGATCAAATAATGGCAGGCATTTCTTTCTCAGGAGGAGAAAACAAAGGCTTCTTAGGATTTGCTGTATGTATCAATATATATACATGCTATTGCGATATTAATGTATACAGTGCTCATTTATAACAATAGGAACATTCAGATTGTGCTTTCTGGCAAATAATAGGCTCTGAACCACCTTAGGGCAAATTAGTAACAGCAGCAGTACTATAATGCTGAAGTTGCTGAATAATCCCCAGGGATCTCAGCTTTCATGGGAGCAAACAGAGCCTTGACTAAAGCTATGGGAAATGTATTCAGACCTAAAGAAGCAGATTAATTTATGTTACTTTTTTCTTCAGATATAGAAGTTGGTTTAATAAAAACCATAGCTGCTCCTGAGAATGTTTTCCTTGATTATGTCCTTAAATTATAACATCTGGTACTGCACTATTACAGCAGTTTTTCTTCACATGAAACATTATTCAGTCCAGTTCTGAGTAAATGTATGAGGGGAAGGCTTGAAAAATAAATACAAATTACATCCTTTAAGGGTTACTGAATGTGTAGAAACCACTTTCAGCTGGAGGAATCTGAACTATAAATATCTTAAGGCTAAGAGAATATTTGGGGCAGGTATGTGCACACTTCCCCATTTATCATATTCTCCCCTAGACATGCACTTTTGACCATTGTGGGAGGCAGAATATTTGCTTAGGTAGATTTTGTTTGATCTACCATGGCTGCTTTTATGATTACGTGATTGAGAGTGCTACAAATGCAACAGCTCTACCTCTTCTTCCTTTTTCAGTCATGTTTTCCCTACCTCCTCCTTAGCATCACCATCTGCTTTGGCAGGAACATTGTCTTACCTCAGACAGTTCTGATTGCAACACACCAGGTTCTTGGGTATTGACCGTGAAGTCGTAGGCTGCTAAAATTCTGACTGAGAAGGATGTTGAAAAGTTGCTTTTGTTTTGGGTGGGGTTTTTTTAGTTTGGTTTTTTTTTGGTTGGTTGGTTAGGGTTTTTTTATTTGGGTGGGGGTTTTTTGGTGTGGTTTCTTTTTGTTGGTTTGGTTTTGGGTTTTTTTACATGAAGTCTTACAAGGTAAGTATTTGTGGGACAGACCTGGGGCCAGAACCACACAATTAAACCAGATTCATGAAGTGAATGTATGGTAGGAGACTAATTTATCTGCATCTTTGACATCCTGCCTGCAAACTGTTCACTAACCTTGTTTTTTTTCCCCTGGGATTATGATCCTATTCCAGGCTTCGGGAGACCACTTGAGACCTCTGCTAACTTGTACAGCAGCTTGCCAGAGAAAGAGAGTTGGTTGGAAACAAAACTCTGCTTTCCTGCTTGATAGTTTTTTCCTAAGATGCATTATAGCTCAAAGATACTCATTCAAAGTGGTTATATTTCCCAGTGATGTAGTTGAAACTTCCCTATCTCAGTTAATGAGGTTATCTGGCATTTAACAAGCAACTGTAACAGAACTGATAGATCCTCCTATTTTCCATATGGCAGGCTTGATGTAGATGGGCTAAACTCACATTGTACCGTTTTGATCTTACATAGTTTGTTGTTGAAACTAGAAAAGAATGATTGGTTTCCTGACCTAACTACCTCTTGAGGTTTAATTTTCAATTGTGTACTGATCTCTGGTGTGTTAATCATGGGAAAGGCTAAGGTTGGTGCTGTAGGTATCCTATATGTGCCAATATGTGCAGGTTACTGCCAGCATATTCACACCAGTGTACATGTGTTGCTATCTTTTATACAGATAAAAATCCCAAAAGGGGACAATTTTGTTTTAGAATTTAAAAAATGCTCTTTTTTTTTTTTCCTAATTTAGTGTATACCTTTTCTAAGTATTCTTTGCTTCTCTATCCACCTCACCTGCCACACAGCTTCTCTCTTTCCCTTACTGAACTGCGTGGACAACCTGTCCCAGTGTCCACAGGGTAGGAAACCTGGACTGAGACCCATGCTTGGAGGCAGCCTCTCCAGTGATGGCACTCTCAATGATGTAGCCTCAGAATTGAATGTAAGATTACAGCGGTAAATCAATGGCCTTTTAGCTCTGCTCTGCTGTTTACTGGCGACATTTTTATTTTCTGTTTTACTTACCTGCACTTTATATCATGTGGGCTTTTCTTTTCTATTTTTCTTTACACTTATAGCTGATGCAGATGCATTTAAAATTCTCCTGGAGATGAAGTTGAAGAAGAGGCAGAAAAAGCCTGCTTTACCAAGCACTGTGACTGAGCTTGACACTGAGGATGGTTCTAAAGTATATGTGGTTGGAACAGCCCACTTCAGTGACAGCAGCAAAAAGGATGTAGTAAAGGTAAACGCTCAGTGTGAGTCCTTACAGCAGCATGTTTATAATGTTGTCAGCTTAGCATTAAATAGAATTAAGTCCAGCTCTCTGACTTGGTTCTGTGCTGTAACCTTCAGGCTCTGTTTTTTCTAGTTGGCTGTTGAAAGGCTAAGAGCACTGTGGGATGAGAGGCAGACATGTTATAGTAATAATTTTTTATGCAATACATTGCTCTTCCATCTCAAATATTTTTATTTCTCCTTAAAAAAAAGGCAGATACAGTGCCAGTGTTGCAAGTTGAAATCTCACTAGTGAAACTTACGTTGCCTGTATAATACTTGGCTGTAAAACCATGCTGTCCCAAACTTGGATCCATTCTCAAGAATGGTGCAAGTAGGAACAATTTCGTACTGTACCTCATGTGAAATCTGCAGTTGAGAGTGGCTTTGTTATCCAGGAGCTTAGAGGGGGAGGAATCTTGTGCCAGAATCATCAACCACGGTTCTTACAAAGTATATTCTAACTCAGATTCCAAATAATCACAGAGTATGGTCAAATTAATTTTGTGAATGTGAAAAGTTTAACATGAAGTGTTCCTTTCCTGCTCCCCTCCCCAGCACAATGTGTTCTTTATCTTCCTGTCCCACAGCATCCAGGAACTAAGGCAGTTTGCTGTCATCTCTCTTAATATTTTTCTTAATACATAGCTATTTGGAAAAGTCTTATTTACTATTCCACTGGTTTTTTAATTGAAAATGATAGTTGGAATATGCTTTTTAAGTCCCTTTTCTCTTTAAAGTATTAATATTGGCTGCATTTCTGTTTATTCCTTTCTAAAACAGTGTAAATAAATTCTTTTTTTTCCAGACAATACAAGAAGTGCAGCCTGATGTAGTTGTGGTGGAACTATGCCAGTACAGAGTTTCTATGTTAAAGATGGATGAAAAGACATTACTAAAAGAAGCCAAAGAAATAAATTTGGAAAAACTTCAACAAGCTATAAAGCAGGTATGATTCCTACACTGAGAATTAAAGGTTGATGTTAAGAGCAATTTGTCAAGTTGCAACCAAAACTGGTGTTCCCACCAGCTGGGAACCTAATATTGTTGACCTAAGTGAGAATACTGGTACAGTGGCAAAGTTAGGTTGGGGTATTTTTTCCAGATGGAGCATCAAGGACTTTTTTTTTCCACAACAGGGCAGGTTGTTTCACAGGATCGTTTAGGCAGTTGTTTAGCAGTTGTTTACGTTGGCAGGAATCCTCCTGCATTTAACCGCTGCTCCATTTGCAGGACACAGGTTTAACTTCACAATTATTATTCCTGCAATCTGCATCTGTATCACAGCTATTTAAGGAGCACTTAATTTTAGTATTGTCTGTTTTCTGCATTCCTCCTTCATCCTAGTGTGTTGCTCTTCAATTCCTATCCACTTGTTTCTAATTGACAGTAGACCCTGAGGGAGGTTTCTGAAAAATCTGGGCTGAAAAGTGTGGGATTCTATTCAAATTGTAACTACCCTGGCAGCTTTACATTGACATGTCTGGGGTGTGTGTGCAGAACAAGTGTTGTCCTGTGTTTGTTCACTTTCACCTGGTTAGCTTACATTTAAAGTAATTTTAAGCTAGGCACAGTGAAACAGCACAAAGTTGACTTAAAAATGACAGGACACTTGAGTCCGGTTGGATGAAGAAATTCATAGATTCTTATTTTGGGTATGTGGTAATTGTATATTGGAATTGTTTTATTGGTGTAATTGGGGAATTTCCAGGACTGCACCCCCAATAGGAATATAATCTGCAGAAGCACTTGCAGTGGCTTGGGGCTGGTTATGTGTGTGCGTGCACATGGTGTTTCAGAGCAGGCTTTCTGAGTCAGAGTTAGGCAATAAAGCGTCTTTCCTGTTTTCTTTATTTATGCCCTATCAAAGGAAAGAACATTGTAGAACACTTGCATATTGCATGAATTGCTGCATCCATCTGTTATTTTAGGTAAGGTGGATTATTCTGATGCATGTAGCCAAAAAAAGCATGTTAACAACCACCAGAGCAGCATAACTGATGATCTTCTTACCTTGTAAACAGGCACAGCACCTTTTTTTCTTTTAATGTCAAAGCTAAATGCAATAGGTTTTGGTGTGCTTCTCTGTTAAGAGGAAAAGGACAATGAAAATAAAATACCAGACTTTTTTTTCCTCTGTGATGTAAATTCATGCTGGAAGTTTTGTAATTACCTCTTCCTACCAGCTCTTGAAGTGTCTTGTATGCAGACAGTAGGAAACACAGACTGTGTTGGCTTCAAAGCCAGAGAACAATACAAGAATCCTTCCTATTGTTACAGCTCAGTCGTAGTTTCCTTTGTCACCAGGGTTAATGCAAATAATAAAATTTGGACATTGGGCCTTTTAAAGAACGTATTTCTCTATTGATAGTCTCAACCAAAAAAAAAACCCCAACCTTTCCTCTTTGATTCACTAGTAGTGTGGATTATATAGGGAAAACCAGAAAGAAGAGTCCAACTGTCTCATGCTAAAGACTGTTTTTCTTTAATAAGAATCAAAACAGTTGGTAAGTTGCTTAGTTATGCTTTAGTTGCCTCCTCACATTGAAATGTGCATTCAGGCCCAAAAGCTACACTGAAAGTAAAAACAGCTGCAACTTTCATCCTGAGTTAGGGAATTAGGAAAAAAAACTAAACAAACTGTCTTTTTGTAATCACTGACATAAATATGAAGCAACAAAATTGCATTTCATTGCTTCTAATTGAAGATGGAAACTGAACAAAATGTTAGCATGAAACAAACTTACTTGCAGTGGGTCATTGGCATGTACAGCTTATCAAGCTGTTGCTGCTGGTTAAAATCAGACTTCCTTGAATTTAAAAACTGTTGTTTGCAGAGAAGTACCTGTTTGCTTTCCATTAAGAAAAGCAACACCGTGCAAACTGGTATTTGGCACAAATGTGGATAACTTGAAGTTGCACAATAACACTTGGCTTGAGCCTAACTGTTAAGACAGATTTTGTCTTATCTTCTCCCCTGTCTTTCTGGTTCCACTATCCCTTCTGTGTCTGTACCATGGCCCTGTGTTAGTCTAAACAGGGCTTGTTTTTTAGCAGCATCATCTCCCTGTGGTTTAAGGTTGCTAGTCCTGACACAGAGGGGGAGTTGAGAAACCTTGTTCTGGGGCAGAAGAGAAAGTGAGCTAGTGACAGCAGAATGTTAGCTTAACCTCCTCTTTTTGTCTGAAGTTACCTGTGGAGGAATATATTGTAATGTTGGTTCTCGTAATGCTTCTGGCTAGTGAAGAAAGCTCTTGTTGTGCACTTTGTAATATAGACCTCCATGTTTAGGTAACTCACGGTATTGTCCTGTTAAATAAAATGGATATAATGTGAATTGGTAGGTGATGGGAACATCCATATGGACAGGAGCAGACTGCTGTTCACTTGCTACCTTCGCTTGTGTTTTAAAGTCTAACCTCCACTGCGCTTGCAGCAGTAGGAAAACAAGTTCCGGCTCTGGGTGTCAAGGCTGTGATGGCTTCTTCCATGGGAATTAAGGGGTTTTAAAGAATTGCGGATGAAAGTACAGATGGTTTGTTTCTGCAGTTGATGCTGGATCTGTGACTTGTTATATGGTCAGAAAGTACCTCCAAGGCCCCTCCATAGGCTGTGTTCCCGTACATGGTATAAGCATTCCTGTGCTGAGTCCACTGGAAGATTATGTTCTTCAGAAGCCCTCTGGCAGCTGCCAATAGCAGATTGAGGGGAAAGGCCTTGAAACCTGCAGTTGTACTTTGCCTGGATATTCCTTCCTCTTCCTGTCCTTTTCACTGTCTCCATGCTAGTCATGGTGTCCAGCAGAGTGTATCTCCCTCAGTCATCTTTTTGCAAGCCTCATGAGTATTTAATGTTTTTAATATCTTCTCATATGTTTGCTATTTCTCTGCACATTTTCTGGTTGAAGTATCTTGCTTTCAAGACAGCAGTCTGCCCAAGACTGTACAGCAGCACATTCATATTTCCATAATATTCCTTTCCTGATATCCCTCTTACTCTTCTTGTTTTCTGACTGCTTTTGAACACTGGGCTGATAAAACTGGTGTTTTGCTTTCTCTTTCCTGTATGCTAATAGCTTTGCATCCATCTGCCTGTGCAGTTAAATTTCTGTATACTTGTGCATTGCTTTGTGTTTTTGGCTGTTGCATCTCACCTACAAAATTACTGCCATCCATTCAGGATTTAATTTTGTGTTCAGCTTTCCTTTATCTGACACTGAATAATCTGATATTGATAATAACCTCCTTTACTGTTTTGATCTCATCGTTTTTTGTACATTTTTGCTCTTTATGCCCCAGCAGTGTGTGGCTGGCTGGTTATTGCCGGTTACTGCTACATCTGTCTGCTTGTCACCTTTTACCTCCTTGATGCTAAACAAATACAGCAGGCACCGAGTTTCATGCAGGTTAAGAGCACAGACAACTCGGACACACTTCATAGATTCATCCCTCTGTTAGCCAGTAGGATGAATCTTCTGTCACAGTGTAAAAATGCAACTTCAGGTGCACCAATCCTGAAGAGGAGATCAGCCAGTAAATAACCTCAGGCTGCATTATCCTACTTTTTTCTTTTTTTGTGAGCATCATCTCTGAACTTCTGAAAACCCTTGTTCCCTAGGCACTTTTAACTCGATCTCAGGGATACTGAAAACACTTTTTCTCACTGCCTTCTTTCTTCCTCAGCTTCCTTCAGGAGCCCAGCAATTGGCTTTCTGCCATGGTTGCTAGTTTGTATTATGAGGAAGCAGATTGTCTTTGAAAATAGCCCCTCTCTTTTGCCAGTTCTGGTTCTCAGTGACTCAAGTCCATTTAACTGCAGAAACTGCCTACAGCTTGGAGGTCACACAAGCTGGCACAGGGTGGGTCATTTGAGCAAGGAATGAAGATCAGGACCTTTCTCTGATAACTTCCAGCAGTTACATTGACTCAGACTGTCCTGTGTAGCCTCATCTTCAGTTGCATGAAGCTGGTGATGTGGAGGAGATAAGCCTTTGGTGAGAGAGGGGGCAGTGCCCCTTTTGGTAGCTTTATGGACTGATGCTAAATTGGAGGAGGTGTGTAACCAAGGTGCAGGTTACATTTTGGAATAGGTAACACTCATCCACTGAGTTGAGGACACTCAGAGCTGGACAGAAGGGACAACTCTGAATGGATTTCAGATATTTTCTCATTCTTTTTGTAGAAGGTCAGGGAAGGAAAATTTTGCGTAAATATACCTAAGAGAAATTTTTTCTTTTTAGAAATAATAGTTTTGATTTCAAGTCTCTGTTCAAAAAAGTAATAGACAACCTTCAGTCTGCTTGTGGGAGTGAGTCATACTCAGTGCTGTGAGATCTCTTCTAAGGTCTTGTGTGCCAGTCATGCACTGCAATTTCTTGTACAATGCTAGATTCTCTGTTTCTGCATCTGTTAACCTAACCAGTCCTCAACCTAGTGTTTTCCAGGATTATGGATGCGTCTGCGATTAGCCCATTGGATATTCATTTCAGTATCTCTATGAGATGGCGTTCACTGTGCATTTAATGGAATATATTCATGTGATCCCTTTATTTTTTTGTATCCAGAAAAGTTATTCAGATACTTTCTTCAAGCAGGCAGAGTATGTATAGACTGAAATAAGTCTGGCTGCCCTCCTTTTCTTAACTCTGCCATACATTTTTGTTGAAGGTAAGAATACTTTGCCTGCACAGTGAGGTAAACTGATAAAAACTGAAATATGAGCTGTACTGATCAATGAATTGGCTCCAAAGATAGCTTCAGTGCTGCTTCTTCATTAAAATAATTTTTTTTTTCATTACTGTGAATAGTGCATTCTTAGAAATCCACACAGCTTACTGATTTATGTTTTTTTATGTTTTTCTTCCTCTTCTGCCAGAACGGAGTCATGTCTGGATTGATGCAAATGCTGCTTCTCAAGGTTTCTGCTCACATCACAGAACAGCTGGGAATGGCCCCAGGAGGAGAATTCAGGGAGGCTTTCAAAGAGGTGGGAACCTGAAATGGCTTTTGCTCCCAGAGTCGAACTAAATAAAATCATTTTGTCACTAACTCAAAAGAGCACTCTGGCCATACCTCTGCTGAAGCCAATGAAATAGTAAGAATCATTTTCGGCTTCAAGGTGTACTCAGAGGTACAAAAGTTTATAGCCATAAGTGGTACAAAAGCAACTCCAAAAAGGCTTCAAGGGTTTCTCGTGATGATATTTCTGATGGCACTTGTTTTAATTAATAATTTAGTTCCTTTTAAGTAATTGTTTTTGAATTCTGAGTATTGATTGTGGTCCCACCATTGGTGGTGTCAGGATTTCAGGCTGTGAAAACCGGCTCTAAAGTATTAATGAGATGTAACACATGAATCCGGAAAGATTGGGGAAGTGAAATATCTGATTGGTCTGTTACTCCTATCTGGTCTTTAACCATTCCCTTTTGTACTGCTGCCATCTGTGATATATGGAATTAAATAGTAGCTCTGTATCACACTAATCTTTTTTTTTTTTGTCTGGAAGCACTGGGACACTATTTTCCATGTGTGTATCCCCCTTGCAGAATGCACCTTGCTGGTTTTATGGAAATTATGTATTAATAAGTAAATCTGAGATAACATTGCTGATAAAGAATCTGGAATAATTTAGTGTATTTATCTTTAATAAAAAGAAATCTATTTCAAGGTGTATTTTCTTGAGCATTCCAGACCAGAATGAAACATTTTAAGTGGGGGAAAAAAAGAAAAAAAATAGCTCTCTCCTATTCTAAAGAGATTGCTTGAAATTTTTAAACAACTGTGCATAGGAATTTATTTTCTAGAAAGTCTGTGCTATGCTAAAATTTGGCAGTATGAGCTACAGCCAAGTCTCACCTCACGTTATCTTGTGGTGTCTGGTATCAGTTCTTGTTTCATAACCTCCTTCTTGAATATATTTTACCATGACAAACTGAAAAATTAATGATCCTGACAAATCCTAGGTAAAAGTGAAATGATTGCAGTTGTTTCACCTCAACATTATTCAGACCCAGATAGATATAAAGCCCCACTGCTCACCTTATGTAGTAGTAAGCAGAAGCTTTCTGCTTCAATAAAATTAACCTAGAGTGTGGCATTACAGCTTAATGCTTTAACTGTAATACCTACTACATTGTGTAGCTGATTTATTTCTTTATGAAGTACTATTTTGTAAATTTTATTTACTGCAAAGCCAAAATACTTTTTTTCATGTTGAAGTATGACAGTACTTGCTCTTTTTCAAGGTACCTTGTATAACACAATAAAATGTTAACATTCCATTAATAAGGATGTTGTACTGTGCTGCAGTATGAAATGTTGACTAGTGATTTGTATCTTCTCTTTCAGGCCAGTAAAGTACCCTTCTGTAAATTCCATCTTGGTGACCGACCCATCCCTGTTACATTTAAGAGAGCAATTGCCGCACTTTCCTTCTGGCAAAAAGTCAAGCTTGGTTGGGGCCTTTGCTTCTTGTCTGACCCAATCAGGTAGGAATAAGCATCCCATATGTTTGTCAGGGTGAATTGTTGAGTTCTTCAGTTTGACTTTAGTATAAGGGTACACAGCCTGATGCAATAAAATTTGAAGTTAGCAAGAAGGATAAATATACAAACTACCCTGCAATAATAGGTATTTTTGAAAAGAAAGCTTCCTTCATGATCTTGTTCCAGCTCTTTCTTTAATTTTGATGCATTACTTCCAGGTGAAGTGAAACATTTGGTGCTTGAGAGTTCCTAGTGTACTTAAAAAAACTTCTTATAATTCTTGGTCCCTGAATCTTAGTGCCTCTCTCATACCCTGTGACTGGAATTCTGGACAGCTCATGCAGTGATATATGGCATTTTTTACAGGCTTTTAAAGTTGGGCCAGGGTTCAAACTGTATTTGTGTCATTCAAACCTGTTTTGCAGTTTTAGCATTTACTTAATTGTCATTTCCCGTAAATACTTGCTGTTACATTAATCTGTAAAATGAGTTTGACCCACTTTTAAGCCATTAACTATAGTTCATGCACAAAGTAAGTTTTCTTACTACCTTTCACTTTCTTACTGCTACTGGTCTAATACCAGCATGAGACTATTTCCAAGCTTTTGGGGGACATCAGAGGATATATTCCTGTCTACTTTCTCCCATTCTTTGTCCATACTGAGAACCTTTTGGTTTTCAACTGCAATATTAAGATAATTATGGTATATGTACATGCCAGCTTCCCCCTGAAGCTTGGCCGTAACATCTCAGTTGTCATACAATTGATTTTTAAACATGACATGTGGATAGAGGTTGAAGAGGGAAGGTTTTTATAATAGGGAAATTATTGGGGAGGGTGCAAGGGGGAGGAATACTGTGCACCCAGCCATCCACATGAGATTCTATGGAAAATGGAGTAATAAGTCAACATGATGTTTCCGTCATCTGTTGGAAGCAAGCAGTGCATTTCTGCTTTCAGTTCCCCTGTTGACATTTGTAGTGTCCTTTTCATCTTGGAAACTAAAGGAGGAAGCGTGTTAGACGTAATTGTTCAGTAGACATGCAAAACCAGATAATTCTGTTGCTGCCAGCTATGGCTGTACCACAGCTATGGGTGCAAACAGAAGGGTTTATTGCACCTACAAAAATTAGAAAAGCTCATTACATTTACTCCTGCAATTCTTATTTTTCATTTCATGCCCATTTTCTGTTCTGTTCTGGGAATTGACTTAAATCTTTGACTTCCCTGCTGAAGACCTGTGATTGACACTAGGAATCTGCAGATCTCTTTCCATCCCCTCAGACTGTACCTTATGGTTGCTTTTTTTGTTCCCTAAGTAGAGCCTCTGTGTGTTCAGTCATCTGCTTCCTCAGGAGTGCTCTGTGTTGGCTCTTCTAAGCTTTTAATACAGACTGAAGGTGGGCACCACGATAAGTGTTGCCTTTGAAGCCCTAGTGGTTTTGCTGAGTTGAGTTGTCAGCTTTTAAAGTGGGAGGGGCAAAAATCCAGTTGAACTGGCTGAAGGCAAGTGACCTTTCTTCTTTCCCTTTGCCTCACTGTAGAGGCATTGTTAGGTATCCAGTTTTACAGGTTTATGGAGATTGTTTCCCTTTTGGAAAGGATAACTGGGGGAGGAGAACTGTAGAAAATATGTTTAGGTGAATAATGTGTATAATGCCCGATTGTTTTTATTCATTGGTTTGTCTGTGTTGGCCTCTAAAAGCATAACAGATACTGAGAAAACTTACCTTTCTTTCAGTAAAGATGATGTGGAGAAATGCAAACAGAAGGATTTACTGGAGCAGATGATGGCAGAAATGATTGGAGAATTCCCTGATCTTCATCGAACGATTGTCTCGGAACGAGATATTTACTTGACATACATGCTGAAGCAAGCAGCAAAGCAGATAGAACTACCTCGAGCTTCAGAAAGTAATTGTTTTAAAGCAGATATCATAACCAGCGAGGTGTTCTCTGTGTACTGGTCCAAAGTTCAGTTCTCAGGAAATCTGGGATGTTCTATTCATGAATGCCACAAGTCACATAAGCTAGAGTGCTTAAAAAATTAAAAAGGGATGTTAATCTCTTTGGTTGATACCACGTAGAGCAGGAACAATATTTTGATCTCCACTGGGTGTTGTGAAATTCAGATGGTAGCTGGGAGGTGAGGGTGAGAGTTGGCATGTGTTGCAGTGGTCTGAGGCTGACTGGTCAACTGCTGCATGTCGGTGGTCTGGGTTTTGCCATTGCTGAGGCCAGGTCTGTAACAGTAAACTTCACAGACTCGAGTGTTGTTCTCTGATTGTTAGCCCAGGTGTTGTCACAGTATGGGTATGTGCCAGCTGCCACTGTCCAAAGTGGTGGAGAAAGCTCTCTGTTCAGGAGGCAGCAAAGACCACGGCTGTTCCTGATAAGCAGTAAAGAAACATGACCTACCCAGAGAAAGAAAGAAATTAATTTACCTTGCATATGCTGAGCGTTTCACCCTGAGGCTGGAGTATGAGCACCAACCATGTCTGTTTACAAAACAAATGGTTCCTGAAAATCCAAAAACTGTGCTGATTTTTTCAGACTTCCAGTGAAAGAGGCAGTAGGTGAGATGAGTAACAGGGTTTTGATATCTGGTCATAAGAGTCCCCATGTCCTGGAAAAATGAATTTTGTATTCTCACACATTGCTATTTATTTCTAGCTTGAAATTAGTTCTTTTTTGAGTGTGTTCTCTCCACCTCTCTTTCTCAGATGAGCCTAGAAGGTATATCCCAGCTGTTGTAGTTGGTGTTGTTGGCATGGGTCATGTACCTGGAATTGAGAAGAACTGGAATTCTGACTTAAAGATCCAGGAAATAATGAGGTAACAGTCGTCCTTTCCTACATGTTGATGTAACTGCTTCTCCTGCTAAAAACGAGCAGTAATTAGTTTCTTTGGAGGTTTTTTGGTTTGTTGTCACAGCTTGAAGAAACATCACTGCTGTCATCCCTACCCTGTCAGCTCACTGACTTCCTGTGTAGTGCTTGCAGATTGTGCTTACAGCAAAGGAAAGAAAAATATCAAAGGAAAAAAGAAAATAGTTGAATATGGAGAGTAGAGATGAGAATGTCCTTATCTAGAAAGAAAATAATTGGTCCTCATTAAAGTCTTTTAAAATGAGAATGCCAATTGGGGCTGTAGAAGATGGTGAAAACAAAACCAGGCTTCCAGTCTACCTTAGGTAAATATAAACTGTTGGATTTAAAGCTTTTGTTGTGTCAGGACACTGCTGGCTCTGGCAAGCTTAGTGTCACAGTTGCTTGTAGCCTATCTTTAACTGCATATGCAAGCAATGAGTTGTTTTAATGTGTATACCTAAATATGGGCTGACTTAAACCATGTATCTGGTTAACTCTTGCTCCAGATACCTATTAAAATAGATGTATGTGCTTTTTAAAAGACAGAATTGAAGAACAAAAATTTTCAGATGGCATATCCTATAAAGCTCCAGAGGTCAGGACTTCAGAAATACAGAAGGGATTATGGTATGACCTGGTAGTATTGGTCTGTGGTGCTTTAGGATAATAGAGCCTTTCAAATACTGACACTTTATCATATCCGTTTACTGTGCTTATGTAACCACCTCACTCATCTCTTCAGAGTCTATGAAAAGCAGAAAAAACTGTGACCCACCTAGATGGTGTATTTAGTTGTCTAAAATATTATTTAGAGAGACCCTAGCCATTAAGAGTGGCATCGTACATAAGTAGAAAAGGCTTTATTAATTTGTTATTTAATTTGTAGGTAGCCCTGGAACATGAAAGAATTCATTGTTCACTCATGATGCATCTGTTACCTGAAAATTTCCTGGACTATAAGGGGGGAAGGGAGAGAAAAGATCCTTTTTTTAATTGGAAAATGCCTGCTCTTCCCAGATACTAATATTGTTTTTTATCTTTTGTTTCAGTGTGCCTCCTCCATCAACTTCAAGTAAGATTTTTAAATTTGTCTTAAAAGCAACAGTTTTTGGACTGCTGGGATATGGGTGCTACCGAATAGGTCACAGGACAGTTCAGTTTGTTCTCTCGATGCCAGCAGCACAGAGCTATCTTCAGAGGCTGACAGAGGTGCCTCAGCATTGAACATCCAGTGGAGGCACAGTGTGAAGAAGGGGGCTAAAAGAAGGGTGATAGAGGCAACTCATGAACTGGACTGAAAGAAGATAAGGATTCTAGTCAGAGCTGTTTGATGCTGAGCAATGTCAATCACTATATAGGAAAAGATTTGATACTAAAGTTACACCAGCTATGACCTAATTAATAGTTTTGATTCCTGGTAAGTGTGTTGCATGAAACCAGATGATTCCAGATTGAGGTAAAAGAAATGTGTATGCAGATATATATATATTATATATGCATACTGTATATATAATATATATATTACTGATGATGTAGTACAGGCAGCTTAAAGAGTGTGTGTTCATGACTTCTTTTCCAGAGGAACAGAACACCACCAAGTAACCTAATCGGCTGCATCTCTGCCGAAGTTCAGGGACACTTGTCTTGAGTGATTCTTTGCTTTTTTTCTTAGGTATAATAATACCAAGTGGTTGTTTCTGGTGCCAGACACTTTTACACATAATTTAAAAGGACATCTTCTCAATGTGTGTTTTATACGTAAAACATTTGGGCTTGTTTTTTTAATTCAAGAGCTTTCCAGGAATTTCAGACTTGTACAGGCTGTCATATGTACACTGCTCAAATTTTTTACAAGCCTTACTGAAGAAAAGGAACGTTGCCTTTAGATTGCATCCCTTGTTACCATCACCAGTTGAATTGTCTTTCTCCTGCATAGAGAAGGAATAGCTACCCCATTAGAATGCAATGTGGTTTTTGTCAGATGTTTACAGGACACTCTGTTCCTTTAGATTAGCTTATTTAAACTGTATTATTTAGCCAAACCTGCTGGATTCAGTATTGTAAATTTAAGAGGCTAGAACTACTGTACAATTTACTTTTGTTTCTCAGACCTTTCATATTTGGGATAAGAAGTCTGGAATTGATAGTACCTGCCCCTCATTTTTGATACATGAAAATATTTTATTTATCAGTGTAATTTCTCGGTGGATGAATATTTTAATCTATTTAATAGGAAAGCAATGTTCAATTTAGTTTTTCAAACTAGCTGTAGCATTTGATTTGTATTACCTGCTATTTATACATGGAATTATGGGTACTACAGAGTGCTGTTATTTTCTTTCTTAATTATCCAGAACAGTCATCCATCATCAATCTATTTCTTGCTTTATTTTTTTTAATTCTATTTTTTTTTTTAATTCTAATTTCATATTTCATAGGAATTTTTTGTACCCTCCTTTTATACAGGATTGTCAGTGATTGTAAAGTGCCCTCTGCAATCAGCTAGTCCCAGTTCAACAATACAGATAACATTGTCATATCAAAGTTTTAACATGATGTATTTGAATGGAAGTTCTGTTTGCTTCTCAGGCTCATATACAGTTGCTTAAAGTGAGGTTTTTATCTGTATTAATTTCTTTGGGGAATGAAAGATGGGAACCAGTGTGTGAGGCAGGAGGAGGAAAGGGTGATGTGTTTTGTGTTTCTTTGTTGTTTTCAGTTGGCTCAGTAAAATCAACAAACCACTTTTAGTGGGATGTATTTTCAAAGCCTTCTGTTGGAAATAGTCCTGTACAGTCTTTTGTTTGCTGAAAGTATGTACCTGTATCTTCTGTGCAGTGTCGTCTTTTTTGAGCTTTTAAAATTAAGGGTCTGATGCTCCTCTCTGTGATGGCATTGACTTTGCTGGGAGCTGGTCTGTCCATGCAGCCTGATGCTTTTCTGCCTTGACACTTTGAAAAGTTTGAGTTCCAGTGCAGCAAATTATTAAAGTGCATGTTTACCTTTAAACTTACTGAATCTAACCCAATCCTGCAGAGCTCTTAAGATGATGCTAGGTGCTTTTCTGGGCCTTACAGTTGTGCAGGAAATATATCTTTGCAAATGAGAATGACAGCAATTCGTGCTTCTTGGACACAAAGTGTAAATGAGAATACAGAATACAGTGGGGGCAGGTCCTTTTATTTTCTATCTATCAGTGCATAAGAAACCACCAGCCATTTTTTGCAAGAGGAAAAGTAGCATTTGTAAACAATTTATAGAAGAGTAGAGTGACTGCCTGAATTTTGATTCCTGTTTTTAAAAAACATTTAATGTATTGTTTACAATTAAGCAGTCCTATTTGAATAATTCTATTACATTTTATGTACATTTTTAAAAGAAGAAAGCAAAAGCTTAAGCTCACTCTTCTCCTGGCTTTACTGACTTACCAAAATATTGCTCTGTTGGTTGGTTTTTTTTAAGAATATTTAGCTGGTAGAATTCAATATATTGATGTTTTTGCTTTAACTCATCTACAGATTTTTAAAGTATCTGCAGATATTTTAAAAGTTCTGTAGATCTTTGATATCTGTGCTCAGGTACTTTTACACGAAGGAAAACAAATCTAAGGTAAATTTTAGATAGGAGCCTTAAACTTGGGTGGGACTAATGCTAAATGATTGTCATGGAGCATTCTTGCAGACTTAATGTTTTATGCTTTTTAGCCAGAAGTGATTACCTTCTAAGTTGTCTGTTTGTTATTCAGTTATTCTTTCCAGTCAGTACCTTTAGTCTGTTGTTTCAGTTTTTTTCTTTACAAAGCATATCAGCAGATTCTTCAAGGAACCTATTTGTGGATGGAGAATTTGCAGTTTATCTTCCCACTGTTGCAAATTGGCAGATCATATGCATGCACTGTTTACTCAGTGGCACTGGAAAGTGATGAATTTGCAGAACTAACAATTCTATGAATCCATAAACAAAATCTCAGTGTTGTATATTCAATGTGTTGTACTGTTTATATAACATAATCAGTGTTTTAGGTCCATTCTCTTCTGTTCTAGTCAGTCCTTTCAGTGTTGACAGCATCCTGTAAAATTTAAATATATGTTGAATTGTCCCAGCCCCGCCTCAACCTTATGAAGCCATATTGTATTTTTTTGGTGACATGTACATCTGTTTTATGCATTTGTACATGTGATGTAAATTTGAAGTATTTTTAACAATGTGTGCCTTTACTCTAAAGTGATTTAAAGTAAACAGCAGTATGTTCTATTATATAAAAAATAAAATATTTTAACCACCATTTCTGTTGAAGGCATTTGTTTTACTTATTAACCAGTATTTTTACTGAGAGCAAACACTGATTAGCTAGAGCTAGTACAGGATAATTTCACTATCTAACACATTTTTCTGAAGAACATTAGTTGAACTAATTAACTCCTACTGAGGGGTATCTGACTGTAATGCTGAAGCAGGGGAACTAGTTTCCTACCTACCACATGTAATAGGTTAAGAGAGGAAAGGATAGTTTCCCTGCCCTGCTGAACACGCAGGGAGACCTTACTGCTCAATGTGAGTACTTAAATTCAGAGTCCAGAATTAATCACAGTGAGTTGCTTTTGTTGTTGTTGCTTTTCTTTTAATGTCTCCAGTGCTCAGTCATGCAAGGAGATGTTGGCCTTAGTCCCAGTCCAGTAAAGAGCTCTAACACTGGCCTAACATCCGGCACAGTCACTTGTGCTTAAAGTGCTGTTCTCCACGTGGGAATTAAAGACCCTTTAAGTGCAAAAGATGTTGAATGAGTGGCAAAGAGCTTAATCTTTCAAATTGAGCCAGGTAAATCAATATGACCATTTCTTAAAAAAATGTATTAATACAGAGACCCTGTATTCATACTTAAAGTATATTATAAGCTGTATTCCATACAGGTAATGTACCATCTGAATAGCCCCCTGTTTGTACCCTTTGTCAAACAGTGTTCCATACTTCTTTGATTGTTTGTATGTAAAGCAAAGTGCAGCCCCATTTTCCTTGATCAGGCAAAGTTCCGTTTCATTGCACTTGGAGCTGCATCTGCAGAGAAGGGCTGGGTAAGCCGTTCAGGTGGAAGGAACAACTTTAAATCTTGCAGTCAGATGCTGTCCCTGGGACTGGCAGACAACAAGCTGCACAACACCTCTGCTCTCAAGCAGTGCTGGGTCAGGCAGCTGCAGTTTGCCACCTCCGTGCAGGTGGAAGGCAGCTGCCTGCTTTCAGAGTATCGCTCACCAGCCTTACAGGCACACTACTGGCCCAGGTCATGTTTGAGGTGTCTTTTCTATACCAAATACTGAACAAAATTTAAAAATTGACTTTCCAAGTTGGATTAAAATTTCTGGGATTCCCACTGGAAGCTATACTTTTGTGTGTATTGTCAAACCTCTAAAAGCACTGAGAAATATATCAAGTTATCTCCAAGTGCCAGGCAGTGGGAACTACACATGGAAAAGAAACAGCACATTATCACTTGTGTAACTTAAGATACTTATGTACATATTTCCCTGTTTCTTTTTAAAACTGAAATAAACTTTAATTTTAGACTTGAGTGTTTTGCGACTGACATTATTTGTAAGATATGTGGGCTTTGAAGTATTTGCAGCAGAAGGGTCTGACTGATGGACAGTGTGATGGACAGACTTCAGTGTGGTGCTGAGCCGTTGCAGTTGGCTGTGGAAATGCACACCGAAGACATCAAGCACAGGACAAAAAATGCACCAGCTGTGCATGTCCCCGCACCATTTTGTACAGGAGGAGAGACCAGGACTAGCAGAAGCAGCTGTCATGTTCAGCAGGTCCCAGCCAAAGAAGCTGACAGGGGGATGTCTCATTATCCCCTCCCTTGTCACTTGCCTTCTGCAGAAGGAAGCTTTCTATCTTTACTCTGAGGAGGCAGTAGCAGCAAAGGTGGGGCTACCCTTACCCTCACTCCCTGTAGGGCAAAGGGTGGGAGTGTTTGTGCACTGTTCCATCACAAGACCTCTTCCTTTGGGTCCTGACACTTAACCTGGCTCTGACTCCTCGGTAGCTCCCTGCTGGCGGGGGCTGTGCTGCAAAGTGAGGAAACGCTTTTGCTGTATGCTTTGTTGGCTTGTGTAGTACTACACAGGGAAGCTTTAGTGGTGTTAGTTGTGGGGGAAGATGCAAACAGCCACTTTCACACTCACCCAAGATACTTGCTACTGATGTATCATGCCTGATGCAAGAGGGAAAGTGGGAAGGATCAGACTTTAAAAAAAAATAATCAAAAACCTGTTAAAAACTTCTTCCGGTTTCAACAGGACCTCTTCTCCCAGCTAAGTGACATTTCAGTGGTAAGATGTTCCTGCTTTAGGCTACAGAGATCATTCACAAACTGAACAAAGTAATGAAGATTGGGACTCGATTACAGTGTGGTGGTTAATGTGATGTGTCTCTGCAGCGACTAACTGCACATCTGCCTTCTCCAGGGCCGGCCAGGAGTGTTTGTTCCATCCCTGCAGTTGTGTGTGCACAAGGCTGGCAAGACTGCTCAGGGCTTCACCTTTGTGCAAGTGCAGCAGGGTTCAGGGTGTTCACCACCCGCCACTGAGCATCTTCACCTCCCTCCTGCCATCCCCCTGTTGTCTGTCACCTCATGATTACAGCCTGATTTCTTTAGAGCTGAGACACACTGTTTATATTAGCTGGAAAGCACAGATAATAATAATAATTTGGTGCCATCTACTGACTGCATATGGTTTACCCAGTATGTCCAGTTTTAAGTGGAGGCAGCTAATGGACTCTGAGGCTATTCTAGAGAAGAAGGTAAGTGTGCTCACATTGGACAGGTTTAATCTTGACTCACCAGTTACCTGCTATTAACTGAAATGCCACAAAACAGGAACATCCTGAATAAGTATGACTTGTGGTATGCATCCATTTATCTTTTTTCTTCTTGTGATTGTATTGATGCTTGAGAGGCAGATTCTTGATGAATCAGCAATACCATTTTAACCTTCCCTCAAAAAAAAAAAAAAGTACCTCCCATAATTATATTGATTCTAGGGTACTTCATGGAAAAGAAAGAATTACACTGCTAATTACACCATCATTTTACTCTTGTAAGAATCATGGGTTGAAAATTACTTAAATTGGTGTGAATTGTTTTAATTTATCCCATTTCAACAATAGACTTAATTTGTCCATCATGTAACACCCAGCACCTCAGCAGACTGTTATTCTTCTAAAAATTTTAATATATTTTTGTTTGTTGTACTGAGTGACTGCTGCTCTTTCAAGGCAACTGGAGACTGTGGGCATCTTACCCAAAACCACATTTATCATGACCACCCTGGCAGGCTGTTGGTGCTGCTCTTTAATGTTGGGCAAAGTGGGAGGACTTGGGGAACCCATAACAGCCTTGATAGTTTATCGTGGTTATCAGCAATTTCTGCCTCTCTGACTGTGCACAGGCAGGCCAATAATGGTGTTCCTGGGCAAGTGACAGTCAGATCTTGTCCTGGACCTGTTAGTACAGGATTAAGTGCTCTCTGGGATGCTCAGGCCTGTTAGAGGAAGGCTCATGGCAAGCAGCACTCCCATGGCAGTTGGACTCCATGGACCACAGCTCTGTGACTGTGCTGAGGTGTGGCTCTCCTCTTCAGACCAAGTTACCTGAGACGTAACTGAGGCACACTGTTTCTTGACAGGTGAACACACTAGAAGGAAAACAGCCAAACAGAAAAATAACCTAAGTACCGTACACTGATCAAGTTACATAAGGCACAGCTATGAAATTACAAACTCTCAATCTCAGATCTAATGATTCTCACACACAGCCAACAGTCAATAGCAGGCTTTTTAAGTCCCAAGGTGCAGGTTCATTCCCCCATGCCACAACATATGGCCACAGACCTGATGGAGTGAGTCCAGTGGGTTATCCCAGGTGATGCCTTCCAGCCTCCCAGGCCTGGAATCTGCAGGTGATTGTTGTTATAGGTGGCCATAGGTGTCCACACTTCTACCATCAGCTAGAGCCCTCTGGTCTTCTTTACTGGACTTCACACCTCATCCTTTCATCTTCAGCGTCAGGGCCCACCTTTGCCATTTCCTCTCCTCCACCCAAATCCTTCCCAAATAAACAAACTGCCCCCAGCTACTTCCTCCCCGTTGGTCCTGGTTTTGCTACAGCCATACCTAACTGTGGCGTTTCTGATGCTTTTACCCAGCCAATTCCAGCCTTATATGATTACTGGCAGGGATACCCGATGCAGGCAGCCTGGCTTCCCAAGACTCCTGGTTGTTCCCTTGGGTTTATTTTATCTCCTGCTGTTACTAGACTGTCCCACATTAGCCTTGATCCCTGTGCAAGATGACCAAGCACTAGGAGGATCTTATCTGGCAGTTTACATACTGGAGAACAGCAGCAGAGGCACTTATTTGTCTCCCTTCTGCCAGAGCTGCTGGGGCCTCAGCTCTGTGGGGCTGTGTGCTCCAGCAGGACCTCTTGCTCACAAGCCACCCCCTGGTCTGCCTGCCCTCCTCCAAGGACATGCAGACCACTCTGGGTGCTCAGAAAGCTCAATCCCTTCTGGCTGGAAGCCACCACAGCTGTTAGCAACACAGGCAAGATGTTAGGCTGGGCACGTACCCACTCTTTCCTTTTGAAACAAAGTATATAAAAATACAGAACAATGTGACTTCTATCATAACTAATAACAAGTATAGGATTAAGTGCTGCATAGAAGTACTTTTGGAAAACAACCCATGGATATGTCATGCCAGCAACGTACAGTTCACAATTTCAGTCCCCAGTTCTGACAGTTCTCTACTCGCTGCTGAGGTGGTCTCAGGCTTGCAACTTCTTGTCTGCTCTCTGGTTTCTTGGCTCTCTTCTGTGTGCTGTCATATTGACCTCTTCCTGGCTAGGCCTCTTAGCTCCCAGATAGACATCATTAGTCTCTCAGTCTGTAACAATCCTGCTTTTGAAGACAGGCAAATTAATGTACACCAGCAATGGATGTAATACCACATCTTTGGTCTTCTCCTGGTGGAGCCATAGGTCCATGTGAGCCTCTCACTCTTCCATTACAGGTGAGGCAACACAAACACAGCCTGCGCTGTTACCAAACACCATGCCATGTTAACACACTCCACTGATGAGCAGCAACATCCTCATGCAGTCCCCAACTGACACTACAGAATGAGCACGTATGGTTCATTTAGTTGTCCATTTGCAAGCAGTTGATGACACTTCCCTTGTAATATGGGATCTTTTTGTTGTACTATCCATAAGAACAGAGCTGATCCATCTGAAAAAGCTGTCTTAATAGCTAAAAATTGAGTTTGAATACAACAGATATATTATTTAATTTAATCCCTTACAGTTTGTTGTTTTGTTTGACTGGGGTTTTTTAACTTGGCAGTTGCTTTTACCATATGCCATATTTGGTTATCCCACTTAGTTATCACTGTTATTGCATTAAATAGCAGTCTGAAGTTTGTTACCCATTTACCTTGTCTATGATTCAAAATTACTGCCAATTTCATAGACAATCACAGAATCGTTGAGGTTAGAAGGGACTTCTTGAGATTATCTGATCCAGCCTACTGCTCAAGCAGGGTGACCTAGAGCTCGTTGCCCAGGACTGTCTCCAGATACTTTTAAGTATCTTCAAGGATGGAGACTTTGCAATCATAAGAGACAAACAACTTATGTACATACTGGTCACATTTCAGAGTATTCTAGAATAGTTACATGTCTTACATATCAATTTTCCATCTCTTTCCCCATCTTAGAGGATTAATATGAATACTATAGGGTTTGTGGATACTTGTGCATGGTGCGATGTTAGTTCTAGACATGCTCATTGGCCAAAACTAAAATTGCACCACCTGAATAATTAAGAGCATATCAGGTGATACAATTGCATCCCCCATCATCACACTGGTTGCAAAGGTACCACTGGTATCATGTGCAACTTCTGTGGCTGACCCACACCACAATACAATCGATGAGTTCAGTCTTTTTGTCCAGTCCATGCTGTCTTACAGGTGAAGTCAGTTAATTCTGGAAGAACTAACAAATGCTTATTACTGGGAAACCAAACATGTGACATCATCTGCATCATCTCCAAATCTCATTAAAATTCCTTTGACATATTTCCTGAAGGAAATAAAACTATTAACAGCAGTGGTGACGCTCCCATCCAAACCATCGCTCTTACACCTAGAAGCCAGCAGAACACAATGAACAGCATCTACAGTGCTTTAACAACATCCTGACGCTGTCTTAAAACAACAATAAGCATCGTGAAGACAATTGTTCTCAGTGAGGCACTCCATGGTTCATACCTGTGATTGAGTCCACAGCCATATATGATCCTGAAGACCAATTTTACTTCACCTTAGACAGAAACATTCTCTTTGATTTCCTGGCAATGGGTCTCATGAAACCCTCCCTTCTTTGTTTCCAATTATTTCCGTGTTTCCCAACCCACAAAACACAATCAACCCTAAATTTTCTCTGGGCCTTCCCCCTTGTACCTGTGGTATGGACAGGACCACATTTCCCAGTGGGGGTGGATTTTCATGTTGCTTTATACTGACATGCTGCTCCTCAGCTGTGTGTTGAACCTATTAGCTCTCTCCAGCACCCTGCAGGACTGTGAATGGTAGGAGATGTGAGTTTACTGATGCACCCCTAAGCCCTCCAGGAACTTCTGGTCTGGTGCATCTGTCAAGTGGTTTCCTTTATCTGAACCCATTAAGATTGGAGGACCACATCCATTCAATACCTCACATAGACACCAAAGTGTGATGTAGACAGCAGTGACACACTGCCATTGCCTCTGTCCAGCTTGCTGTTCTGTCAATGGCAACAAATGTGAACTGACACAAACCCTCCTTCAGCCTCTTGAAGGGGTCCGTGTAATCAATTTGCAACTGTTCAAGTGCTGCCCACTCCCAGGAGCCAAAGCCATTACCCAACACAGCCTTACAACTCACAGAATCATTTGGGTTGGAAGGGACCTTTAAAGATCATCTAGTCCAAACTCCAGGGCTGCAAGGAGTTTCCAACACTCATGTACTCCACATCCCTGGACTTCCACAGAAATTGTGAAAATAAGGATTTTAAATCTATTCAGCCTTTGCTGCACACCCTGAGCCTCCTTATGGCCCTTTGGTACCATATGGGTACCGGGATGGGAAGCGGCAGGTCTTTGGCTGGAACCACATCACACTCTTCATTTACTACACTTATTACTCTTTTACTTTTAGATCAGCACTTCACTGACTTCAGGACTCCTGCAATCACTTCTGTTTCTGAGGCAGTAGCAGAACAATTTTCCCTTGGACAAATCTACCTTGAACTAAACCAGGAGATTCATTCCTAAAATGCTTGCACCTGCTTTTACCAGAATTATCTGCCCATCCAGTTTATCCTACCCTACCCACAATTAAGCTTCTCCTTCTTTTCCCTTTCTTTTACCCCTTCCTACTCTCAATATCTAGACTGATTTAGCCAGGAGCAGAGGAGCCTGATAATCTAATGCTGCTGTCTCTTATTACATAGCAATTAAGAAAGCAACTCCCCCAACCCCCTTCAACAGACTTCGTACCTCCATGCAGCCCCTTCCCCCTGCACACCAGGTCAGTGCAATGAAAGTTAATCCCAGTGACACCAGGGGTTGGGACTCCTAATCTTTAGGGTCCCCTGCAGGTGGGTATAGCTTTTTCTTTGGGACAGGGGGAGGAGCCGATAGATTCATCTGCTTCAGGTTTTCCCAAATCTCCTCTTGCTTCATCCCCTTTTCCTGAAGGATTTTCTTCATTTTGGCAAGTAAAACTCCTGTGGGCTGACTATCTAGCTCTTCTTCATTCACCCCCTGGCTTATTAAATATCTCCAAATTGTTCATCTAGGAATGTATTTCCTCCCCTTTGCCCCAATCCTCTCCTTGTTTGCCATCCCTCTCCCCTCCGGTCCCATCAGGGGGCCCATGTTCTCCAAGGTAGCCATGCACTCACCCAGAGGACGGCCAATTAAAGTAGACCCCATGCTGATGAAAAACCCCTCGTGCAGCTCAGGAACATGGCAGGCCAGCACCTCCACATTCCCCTGCTCCACATGCACCTCAAAGATATCAAAGTCAGGGGTCACCGGTTTCTCCCTTTGCTTTAATGCTCGGAGTAAGACATTCCCACACACGTAGGCTGACACCTCCTGGACATCTCTCCAGGGTGCTCCCTCCATGTTGTCTTTGAGGGGCTCATACTCTCCCAGATTTCTGATCACCAGCCTTAAAATCTCTCCTCCCAATATCTCATTAGCAGGCAGGGCTCTGATAATTGCCCCTACCTTGGGCTAGGGCAGCCCGATGGCTGTCACCACCCGCTTTGGCGCCTCGTGCGTGAAGGGAGTGCACTGCTCCAAGGTACATATTCGGTTCACCCACACGGGCCATCCCTCCGTTTCCTCCAAACCTTCTCTTTCCTGGACATATCCCCCTCTGCCTGGCCTCTATCCCCCTCCACCGGCTTTACTTTCCTCGCAGGCCCAGCACACACGCCTTGCACTGGCGACTCTTCCCGCACCTCCAAACTCCAGCCGTCCCCACCCCATACCTCTGGGTCCCAGTCTCCCTTACTGCGAGCCGCCACCTTCCTCCGACCCAGACCCTTCCCCAAGGACAGCAGGGTGCCCAGGCACTGCACCTTGCGTCTCAGCCGGGCGTTCTCGGCCGCCTCGGCCCGCAGCTGCTCGTCCTGCTCGCTCAGCCGGGAGCTGTCGCACCGCAGCGACAACATCTCGTCGCGGGCCAGCTGCAGACTGTCCTGCAGGCTCTGGATGCTCTGTTCCTTCTCTTCCACCGCCGCCTGCGAGGCCCGTGCTAGGCTGAAGAGCAGCCACTGCAGCGCCGAGCACTTCTCCCCTTTGGGATGGTACGGGGACACGTAGTTCAGCCAGTGCCGCTCCGCCGCTTCTAGCGTGGGGTCCTGCCCGACCACCTTACAGTCCCACGGGTCCCCGCCGTGCTCCAGCATGGCTTGCACCAGCAGCCCCCGTTCCTGCAGGCTCGGGGAGCTCTCCGGCTCATCCCTTTCCTTCGATTTCCCCCCTCTCCTTAGCCAGGACATCTCAGTGCCAGCCAGCCCCCGCGGCTCTCCCTGCCCGGCCGGACCCGGCGCAGCGGAGGAGAACG
>VZRE01013817.1:6089-48491 GCA_013396775.1 Cephalopterus ornatus | reverse complement strand
CGGGCGCGGAGCCCGCGGCGCACTGCTACTGCGGGCACCAGTTCGGCAGCTTCGCGGGGCAGCTGGGCGACGGCGCCGCCATGTACCTGGGCGAGGTGCTGGGCCCGCGGGGCGAGCGCTGGGAGATCCAGCTCAAGGGGGCCGGCATCACCCCCTTTTCCCGGTAAGGCCCGGGGGCAGCGGGGCGGGGCCGTATCGGAAGAGCCCGGCGGGGGGCGGGTTTGGAGGAGCAGCCCCCGGTGTTCCCTGCGGGGCCAGCTCGCTGTGCAGGGAGGAGCGGGGCTGGCTTTCCGGCCCGCAGATCGCCTTAGCGAGGGGCTGGCTCGTGCTGGGGATCGTTCCCCAGGCAGAGGTTATCCCTTAAGCCCTCGCGGTGGTTTTTTTTTTTAAATCTTAGCAGCAGCAAGTGTAACACTGAAATACCAGACCGGGAGGTGGCAAACTGGAAAATGAGTGTAACGGCATCTCCTTCAGGTGGCATGTTATTTCAGTCTCTGGTTATCCTGTGCGGGTTTTCCCCCTTCGGGAGGACAGAGACGGTGATGACAGTGGGGACGGCACTGTGTAATACCCACCTGGCTGCTTGCTGCCGTATGGCCCACACAAATGGTATTTAAATGTGGGTGTTTGGTTGTGCTGCTGGTCCTTCCCCCACACACACTCTTCCCAGCTGTGGGAGGGAATAGTGGAAAAGCCCCCAAAATGGCATACTGACCAAATTTCTTCAAGGGTTGTTTATGTTCATTAGTCACATGAGCTTGCACTACTTTAAACATTTCATGTAATTTTTCCCACTTGCATTGCCCATATTTCTGTTTCAGCTGTGCACAGGCTCGGTAACACCTTAGTTTCGTGCATGTGGTCCTCTGACGGCCTTCTTCAGGTCTGTGAAGGTTAAGAAAATCACAGTAGAAATCCTAGATATGGTGATAGCATCATAGATCTGCCTTGGGCAGCCCTTCAGCTTACTTGTGGCTTTCAAAGTGCCGGGATTACCGCTGAGAACCACCTGTGTCTGTTCTATTTACTTATTATCTATCAAATACGCTAGTTTGCTCTTTTCCCTCTCTTCAGGTAGGGTTTTTTTTTAATGTAACTGCTATGCATGCCCATATTTAACACCCCATTTCTAGATTACTTACCCAGAAAGATACAAAATAATATTTTCCACTTTATGAACAGGAAACCATTCACTTGGTATACAATAAAATAGCTATACTTGTCCAAATTGTTTTCATTTTTTTGAAAGACTATTACATTAATGAAACCAACAGAGCTAATGATTAGAAGGGATATATGTAACTGGAAGGTTTCTGTATGGTCTTCATGGCAAGGCTGTTTTGTCCATCAAATTGAACTTTAACAGAAGTTTGAAAGTCCAGCTTTTGTTTTCAGACATGCCAGTATACTTTTTTGTGTGACTGTGGACAGAGCATGACACTTTCAGGCTTTTGTTTCTCCACTGCTACAGAGGAGACAGGAGTTTCTGCCTTTATAGCCTAAAAACTGTCCATGTCTTCTTGCTGCAGACAAGCTGATGGTCGGAAAGTCCTGCGGTCGAGCATACGGGAGTTCCTGTGCAGCGAGGCAATGTTTCACCTGGGAATACCAACAACAAGGGCTGGGACATGTGTGACGTCTGACTCAAAAGTCGTCCGTGACATATTTTATGATGGGAATCCAAAAAATGAAAGGTGTACAGTTGTTCTGAGAATAGCCTCCACATTTTTAAGGTAAAAACCTATTTTGTTGATTAGTTTGTGGTTTGGTTTTTTTTTTTAAAACCAAGCACAGCAGTCTTATAAAATACCTTTTTAAGTGTATTTCCCTAACAGTACTCTTTGTGTGTTTCTTGTTCTGGAGGCTTGGAACTTCTTTTGCTGGGCTGTAGGAAGCTGTTTTTCTTGCCAGCAGATGGGATGAGCTGGTGTCTTTGCAAAGAGACAGATATAAAACACTAGGGATGCTAACCTGGTAGAAAGAAGTAAGTTCTGCAGACTTAGTAAGAGATTTTTCATGTTTATGCCTGCACAGAAGACATGCTTTTTTTGATGATAACAGTAGTGGTGGACTGTAGCTCTACCCTTAATTCCAGTTCTAATGTAGTACTGTCAAAGTTTGGTTGTACTTTTCCTGCCTGGTAAGTGTATGAAGTTCCTGCTCCAGGAGAAGCCATTAGGCGTTTCAGGAAGTTGCACTGCTTCCTGAAAGGTAACAGAATATTAGAGGAAAGTGAGGTATAAGGAACATGTGCCTTCATATGTATGTGTATATGTGCTTGTGTGTGTATACATATATGGAAAAACCTATCATATGCTTGATATACAGTCTAGCATTAAAGTCCAATTTCTGTACATTTACTCAGGATAAGAATTCTCTAGAAGTGTTTGTAAGAAACTTTATTGAACTGGTGTTCAGTACTGGCTAGGGTCTTGATCTGACAGTTTGGTTCAGTGGACGTATGTGCTTCCTTACACCGAGCCACGGAGCCTCATTGGGTTTGGTGTAGGAATCTTGGAGGTCTTTTCTCGCAGTCAGTTGAAGGATTGGCCTTAAACTCAAGAGATAATATGCTGTTATTACAACAACAGTAAATGGTTTTACTACGTGTAATATCAAATGAAGTTAATAGTATCAGATAATTCAAAAACATGTTTTTATTATTTTGAAACAGATTTGGTTCATTTGAAATTTTTAAACCTCCTGATGAATACACTGGTCGCAAGGGTCCCAGCGTTAACCGAAATGATATTCGAATACAGATGCTTGATTATGTGATCAGCACTTTCTATCCAGAAATCCAGGAGGCTTATTCAGATAACAGTATTCAGAGGAATGCTGCTTTCTTCAAAGAGGTAAGGAAGATCAGAGTCTCTTCATAATCCGTAGCGGTCATCTTTAGGAACTTCATCTGCAAGCACAGATGACTGGAGTCAGTTAATACTTTGTGTCATCTCGTTGTCTGAACTGTTCTTTTCTTTGAAGAAAGCACTCTTAAGTAGACCTGCTTATTGATGAAAGCAGTGTTGATACTGATCTAACCAATGAAAACAATTTAACCTTCTTAATAGTAGATCATGATTTCCCTGCTCTGTGGGATCATCCCAAGGCTTCTCTCCATTTGCTGATATTGTCTTAGACTGTGAGAGAAAGTTCTTGCCCTGACTGTCAGATGATCAGTTGATAGTACTGAAACATCGCTTGAAAAGCATCGTTTTATAAAATAGTGAGAATGCTGAGTCACTTGCTGTATCTCATTTTCCAAATTGCAAATAGGAATGTTGACTACAAATCACTTGATAAGGAGAACTGTGGCTTGTCACCCACTGTGTGCATGTCTAGCTCTGTAGTTGATGGCATGTTTACTTCTTGATGGCAGAAAAGTCATGGGACTAGGGGATCTTTGTGGATTATGTGTGTTTGCCCAGTCCTGCCTCTTCCTACTTTTGGCTGCTTTTCCTGGCCCAGTTACTACCGGTTTTCTTCCAGGCCCCATCCCTGCTGCCCCCTCCACCCCCTTACATCCTTTTCTTATTGCCCCATATCCTTTTTTTTGTTTGTTGTGCGTCTCCTGCCTCTGCCTGTCTGCACTCCATGTCTGTGCTAGCACTGCCTCCTGTGTTTTCTCTCATCCTTAGTGGAGACCTTCCAGACTTTTCTCCACCTGAAAAGCATCCCAGTCCCTTCTCTAGTTTGACAAACACATCCATCCTTTTTAATAGCGGGGAAGTGCTGTCAGCTCAACTCTAACATGTTTTATCTTTCTTTTTGCACTGTGAAAGAAATGAGGAAAAAAAAGTACAGGTGACTGCATTTCACAGCACTGTCTAGAAAGCAAACAACATTATCTGTATTTCTCAAATAATTTGTAGCTTTTGTTTAAATTTAAATGAGTGTGTCCTTCAGGTAGTGCTCTTATTTATATGGACAAAATGCTTGTTTTCTGGTGTGTCTAGCAGTAGAAAAATTTTGATCAAAAAGGATAAGGGTCAAAGTGAGTGCAAAGCTGTCTCTTTTCTCATCAATATACCCATCTTTGAGTGGCACCCAAGCTTTAATTGCTTTCGGGCATTCTCATTAGGAGGATTTCTTTTTTACCACAGCACTGGTGATGCATTCGTACAAAGACATCCAGCAGTAAGGAACTGCCTTACCACTGGAGTGCTTTCATCCCAACTTCAGTGGCCAGGATTTTTTTATTTTTAACTTCTACCATCTTCCTGGCACAGAGCCACTGTGCAGGGTGTGCCTCTCCTACTGGTTTAGGGCCTAAGTAATCTGTTTTGGACACATGTAGCTGGCTGCTGGCTTCCAACTGCCCCATGAGGCAGTGTTCAGGAAAAATGGGTAAAGTATCTCCCACAAGAATATTGTAAAAAGTGGAAGCATGGGATCTCAAGGTGAATCAAAATCTTATGTTCCAAGCGTCATTTGTGGTTTTCACTACCTGTCAGAGCAAGATTTGTCTAATTTTTCTTCCTTACCTGACTGCACATGTTTTAGAAAAAAGAAAAATAGAAATATTCTGGGTTTGAAGACGGAGGCATAGAAATGTTCAAGGAGAAACAATTCCTAGATAGGTTTTTGAACCTTAATGAAATTCACTTACACTGCAGTCTGGAGCAAATAGTTGCTTTGAATTTCTGTACATTGATAGCTGTTTGGGAAGATGAGTGATTTTAGCTATGAAAATAATTTGATTTAAAAGTTTTAGCTAATGGCTGCATAAAATTTTTACTTACAGCAATTTAGTAAAGTATTTAGAACTACTTAGGTTTATTTAAAAAACAAGTTAGCTTCCTGAATTTTAGATTTCATAGCACATAGTACTTCTGATTGACAGATGGATTAATATATTTAAATAACTAGGACTACTTTAGAATATTCCACTGTTTATTTGGTGGATGGGGCACATGCAGTGATTGCAGTCAAGGATTCCATAAAAATAACTCTCAGTTAAGCAGCAGAAATACCTCTGATGAAGCATGCATTCAGTAAAGAATTGCATTCAAATAAAATTGTCATTCTTGGAATATATTTACTTAATCTTGTAGCTTTTTTCCACTCTCAGCAAATTGAGGGAAGTGCTTATCAGAACTAAAACCTGTTTGCAGGGAATAATTTTTTTGTGTAAACCATTTAACTTCCCGTAAATCACTCCTCCATACTAGGTAAACGAGAAGAGTAACTTCACACTGGGCTTTGCTGCATATAGTTAATTTTATTTCTTAGACTTCGCTTAAGTGATCTCCTGCCTGTAGTTACTCTTTGAAATTAGTAATAGGCAAAAGAATATATTTGTACGATGGCTAGACTAGTACTCAAGTCTGTCTGCAGTGCATTTTAAAGCTATTCAGTTGACTTGCAAGTAAAGCATGGAAGGAGAGAATAGGAGGCAAATGGAAATGGGAGACAGGGCAGTTACTAACAGGAGGAGAGAGGCAAGCTGTCCTTAAGATGTCTGTGTGTATGGCGTACTGCCAAAATCTGCTTCCATCAGGGCTGTAGAAACATCAGTTCAGACTAGGAAATGCTTGGAAACACATAAATGTGTTGGAAATAAGTTGTGATGAAAAATTAAAGAAATGGATTTGTTTTTAGATAACCAAACGAACCGCGAGATTGGTGGCTGAATGGCAGTGTGTTGGGTTCTGCCATGGTGTGCTGAACACGGATAACATGAGCATCGTTGGACTGACCATTGACTACGGCCCCTTCGGATTTATGGACAGGTCAGTGTGGCAGCATTGTTTGAAAGTGCATGTGTACTTGCTGTGTAGAACAGTCCTGGCATTCATGGTTGCTCTAATATTTTAACTCTAAAGTAGTTTTATGAATTCTCTTTATGGCAAAGTAGGTTAAGTTAGTTCTAGTTGTCTTCTTTTCAACTTCTTTTTAACTGTTCACAGCATCTTTAACTGTTAGGCTGTAGCCCATGGGTTTGGGAAAAGAATCAAGGATTTGAATGATTGATTTGAATCCTTTCAAATTTTTTAGTTCCTAGAGCAGACTAAAATAATAAAGTACTGCTTTTCACAGTATTGGTGTCCAGTTAGCTAGAAGAATGCTAACTATTTCTTCATTTGTAGGTATGACCCTGAGCACATTTGCAATGGTTCTGATAATACAGGGCGCTATGCTTACAACAAACAGCCAGAGATTTGCAAGTGGAACCTGGGGAAACTTGCTGAAGCTCTAGTTCCAGAACTGCCTTTGGAAATAAGTGAACTCATCCTGGAAGAGGAATATGATGCAGAATTTGAGAAACATTATTTGCAGAAGATGAGGAAAAAACTAGGCCTAATCCAGCTGGAATTAGAAGAAGATAGTAAGCTAGTATCTGAACTGCTCGAAACCATGCATCTCACAGGTTGGTGAAGAGCACAGGTTATTATTTAATAGCCCATCAGTATCTATAATCAATCCAAAATATAATTTATATCTTGACCTTACAAGAAAGTAGCCTTGTGCAACTACATTGTCATCTGAGAGAAGAACAAAATACTGAAAAATAATTACCTTATTGTGAACTGTGGAGTAGTTGTTGCCTTATACAGGGCTCCTGTCTCACATTTGCACTCTCGCTGAGGGAACAGTTGATTTGCCTCTTCAGAATGGTGACCTGTACTGCTGTAGGGGGAGGTAGGAAGGAGGTATGGGACCAGTTTTCCTGCTGATTTATTAGTTGCATTACTCATACCACACTTTTTCAGGTGGAGACTTTACAAATATTTTCTACCTGCTGAGTTCATTCTCAGTAGACACCGATCCTTCAAAATTTGAAGATTTCTTGGAAGAGCTTACAAGTCAGTGTGCTTCTGTGGAAGAACTGAAAGTTGCTTTCAAACCACAGATGGATCCAAGGTATTACCCTACTTAAATGCTTTTGGCTTTTGCTTGTAGTTTCATTGTAGCCATAATGAACTCTGCATGGTATGTAATATTTGACTAATTTTAAGATTGGAAATGTCATGTCAAGTGGATGCATCATGATCTACATCTACGACTTGCAGCAGTTGGCTCTTGGAGTAAAGTTTCCGAGCTTTAGTTGGTCCTTTTTTTTTTTATCTCCTCTGTCTCTGCTGACTGAGGCAATGAGAGTGCCAAATAATGAGGTGAAGCAAAAGTATTTTACAGAAGAAATGGATGTGCACTGTAATGCTACTGTGTTCTGCTAATGTAATGTCAGCAAAAAAAGTCACTTTCAGCCACCAGTGTTCTGGCCTAAGTGTAACCTAAATGCCCACTTTAGGTGGTGTAGTCCATGTCCAGTTTGTTCTGCAGTCCAGCTACTCTGAGCATGTTCAACTGCTGCTTATAACAGTAATTGCATCCGTTCTTTGCCTTTTGCAGATGAGGGGAAAAAAATAAAGGTATTTCCAGTATGTTCCCCTTCTCCCCTTCCTCCACCCCCAACTTTTTTTAGTAAGTGCTCCGTGGAGGTAACGAACCTACCAAATTCTTCAGCTTTTTCTGTGTGTTGATACCACAGTATGGATATAGCTTATATGATAGAGATGAGACAGTATTTTTTAAACACCTCATTCAGGTCTAGAGAAACATGAAAAGCAGCTATAAATCATCGTGATGTGGGTGAGTGTGTAACTGATTTTTTTAATTGCAGCCCTTGGATATCATAGAGGTAGGCATGTCAGATGTATAAATCATATTTGGATAGTACTTTATATAAACTCAGAAATCAAAGCACCCAGCTTATCTCTGCTTACTAGAAGTAGGAAAATGTAACCTGATATAATGAGTTGTCTTTTGAAACCAGGGAATAATATTTATTTTCTCCTTTGTTTATAAATACATTCATAGAGGAGATAAACATACTTAGTGTATTTTCAAAGGATGCAACTCTGTTTTTTTATTTTACTTTATGCTGTAGTTTAGTTATTAATCCAGGAAAAATAAAAGTAAGCTAACATGGTATCAAAACATAAGATGGAACTATTGTACAGCACCAGCTAACATGGTAAAATGTGAAAAGATACAGTCCTAGCCAAACTTGCAACAAAATAGTCTGGATATTGTTAGGAGTTTATTACCAAAAAGCAATTCTCATTCTGTGATTTAGACTGGCTCACTGAAAACATTAAACATCATGTTGTCTCATGCCATTTAAATGAAGTATCTTTTCCCGTATAATTTAGGTTTTTATTAGTACTGATAAAATCAGTAGGTGTTAAGGAAATTAAAAAACTCAATCAATAAAACCTGTGAATTCTGTATTATCTTGATAGCTAAGTAAGATCCAATTTTTTATTCCAAATTCGTTTCACAGTTCCAGGGGTATTTTGATGAGACTTGCACAACTAAACTGAACTGGTAATTCTGAAAATCTGCTCTTTATATAGCACAGAAGTATGAATTATACTGAAGAAGGGGGAAAGAACAGTAAAATTAGCATAATTTATAATTTTAAAAATGGTTTTGTTAATTATGAATTTCTGTTCTAAATTGTAGTTTGTTGTGAATGTTTTCGTATCTACTTTGATTGCTAAGAGTTGCTTCTTGACAGGCAGCTCAACTTCAATATCTGATGTTCTTTTTGTTCCCAGACAACTGTCAATGATGCTGATGTTGGCTCAGTCTAATCCGCAGCTCTTTGCATTAATTGGCACAAAAGCTAATATAAATAAAGAATTAGAACGCATTGAACAATTCTCTAAACTGCAGCAGTTAACAGCTGCTGATTTACTCAGCAGAAATAAAAGACACTGGAAGGAATGGCTGGAGAAATACAGGTAAAGTTTCTCAGTATTCATAGCACTGTATTTTATTTCTACATTTTGACAACAGTGTGCCTGTCTCATGAAAGGCACCCTCTCTCAATCATAGATTAGGAGGAATAGGGAGGACATGCAGCTCAGAATATTATCTACTTCCATGATCATTGTCTTTGTTGCTGTGAAAGTTCAAGGGCATCTTTATATTTTGTTTGCTAGATTTTGAGGTAGGGTAGGAGTGTAGAAATCACCTACCATCAAATCTCGTATTAAAAGTGCTTCAAGAGTGTTGATATTGATTCTAACAGAGACTAATTTCAGTTGTGAACCTTTAAAAAGTGCTCAGTAACTACAACTGACTGACCTCTAAGCATTTTATCCTTTGAAATTTTTTTTTCTGAAAGAAAAATCTACGTATTAATACAGAAATCAAACAGAATTATTCTTAATCAAAGAGTAACTGTAAAAGAAATCGTGGCCAGGAAAAAAATGTGCAGACTGTTCTAAAGCCTAAAAACTAGCAGGTTTTTTTGTAAAGAAAACCACTGAGTGGAGCATTAGTTGTTTGTACTATGTGGATTAGGTCCTTTCTTTACCTGGCTGATCGTGTTCTCCAGTGGGGCTGAGTTTTAGTAAGTATTACTGCTAAAAAGTAGATCAAGCTGCCGCAGCTGTATTGCAGCCCTTATATCAGAACAGCAAAACCTTAACCAATAAACAAGCGTAGAAATACTTGAAAGGTAAGACCTGAATGTGGCAGTCTTTGTGGAGCAATGCAGAACAGACCATGCACCAGTGTCTTGATCTGACTTTGAGCGAACTCAAAAGTGGTGTGCCACTTCCTTCAGCCTTGACAGTCTCTAGTGCTGCTTTTATGGATGAAGTGACGTTTTATCTGCGTTTGCCATGCTGCATTTTATAAACTGAGAGGATTATAGATGATGTAATATTTATTAAGAACTGCAAACTAAGAATCTCAAAGCAAGGAAACATATCAACTTCCACAAGTGATTCTTGATCCAAACCAGTTGTTGTCACTTGCCTAATTTCAGAGCCCGTTTGCAAAAAGAAATAGAAAGTGTTGGTGATGCTGATGCCTGGAACACTGATCATGTGAAGGTCATGAATTCAAACAATCCAAAATACATCTTGAGAAATTATATTGCCCAGAATGCCATAGAAGCAGCTGAAAATGGGGATTTCTCAGAGGTATGCTATTACTACTTACACTCTCTTTAGGTTTGCATGGATATGTAGTGCTGCTGTAGATGACTGACATTATGACCAAGATTTGGTCTGGCGTCTCAGGCAGTAAGGGCATTCACTGTTCAGGAGGTCTGTATTGTTTTTGAGGAGGCTGTAATTTTAATGACTGCAGAACAAATAACTGAATCAAAAATCTGACTCTGTCTTCACCAGCTTTTTTAGGTTGATCCCAGGACAAGACACACTTTTTCTTTCTTGAGAGTGGCATTTATCTGCAGTTGAGGATTAATTTGTACTTGTTCCTTGCTAAGTGTTATCTTTTAAAACTTACGGCTTTCACCTGTGGGCTTCAGCACAGGGAATGTTACATGCAGAATATGGGGAAATTAATTTATTTTGAGAAAAGTACTGGCATTTCAGGTTATTTGAGCTTGAGTCCCATACAGATACAAACCCAGTTACAATTACTGATTTTCTGATTTCAGCTTATTTGATATGCATATTGGTCACCTGTTTAATTTGGCTTGTCTGAAGTTCATATATTAAATAATTATACTCATTATTTGGTGTGAAGTTCTTTTCCACATCATTTTCCCTTGACTTTCTAAATTCTCATAACCATGCGATGTTTTCTCTCTAGGTAAGAAATGTGCTGAAACTTTTAGAGCATCCATTCCAAGAAGCAGAAGGTTTCAGGGAGGTAAAGGAAGATGCAGAAGAGGAGGGAGCAACTGCCACAGCAGCTGCTTGTGCTGAAGAGACGAGAAACAGACTACCATATTGCAGCAAACCTCCACTTTGGGCTTCAGAGCTCTGCGTTACATGATCTTCATAACTGCCTTGTTCTAGTTTTTTGCTGTAAACTGAAGACTCTGATCCTCCTTCAGCAGTGAAGAATTAAGCAAGGCAAACATCAAAGTGCTATTGAGTTATTGAAACAACCCTACATTTGGATGCATCTGCAGCACTCTTCAGCTGTGCTTAATTTGAAGCAATTGTTGATCATTGGAACAAACCAGTGACAATTAACAGTTCCTATAAATCAGTAATCTAAATGTTTTGAGACTGAAAATATTTCCTTTATCCATACTACATCATAAATGTAAAGCAATATTTTATGATGAGGCAGGCTGAATTTTGAACATCCAAATGCAGTTGTTATGTGAAGACAAAAATAACAAGTCAGGAATCTGATCTGTTTTTGTCTGATGTCTTAACTAATAGTACTTCTAATATTTATTTACTGCTTTCTCTGTGCAGGGACTTTTAGCTCTCTTCAATGGAGGAACAGATTCAGTGTTGCTTGTTTGAAGCTATGTTTCATTTAATTAAGTAGTTCATTTCTTGTGAACCTTCAGATTGGTATTTAATCATTATCTATTTTCAGAGAATTTGTGCAGGGCAGGCTCGAGTTTGGGGGGAGGAATTGAACTTTTTTTTTTAAGAGCAGAATTAAGGGAGTTTATATACATTTGCACTTGAAAATTTGGTGGTGAAGTTTATTCAGGTTCAGTATGTTGCATACAACACGTGTAAATATTTACTAAACTCACGAGTGCAGTTTGTAAGCCAATTGCCTCGGGCAGGATCCATTAGCCAAATTAGTGTGAACCTTGAACTACCCCAGCACTCAAATCCAGGTTCACTGTGTATTTATTTCTGTGCTTCTAAGTCTCCCTGTACGAAAAGCGTGTAGGTGAGGTACCTGCTCATCACACTGGTCAGTGGGGTTCTTCCATTCCCAGTCTAGTCTTGCACCATTTAGTTTACTTACATGGTCTTTGAAAAATCTTTAAGTTGGAAGTTGCCATTCAGAAATGTGCTATTTGAGCTTGTGTGAAAGATGATGGTGGAGGTGGGAGGAGAACAGGAACCGACTTCATGCAAGTTACTTATTGGTAACATTTCAGTTGAGGTTTCCGGGGAAAGTTGTTTGCCATTTTTGCCACACTAGCAAAAGAGAGTTGTTGTGTAATTAGTTGTTACTTGGCTTTCTGGACTTCTTCCTAAAAGACTGTTACTGGTTCAGATACCTGCAAAGTTTGGTTTAATGCAAAGACTTCTCTTTTCCAAAGAGACCACTGTCTTACACTGTGATTTACGTGTACTTGAGTAAATTCTTCCACTAAGCCTGTGCAAGCTTGGTATTAGCTCAGGTAGAATTGTGCTGTTTTAAGTCTTCCGCCGCCTGAGCTGTCAAAAAACAGGGAGAACAGTTGGACTGCTGCTTATCTGTCTGTGCTAATAATCAGTTTGTCCTCCTTGCTGCTGCAATACACAGACAGTGTTTTGAATGTAAACATTCACTGTGTCCTACCTTCAAGCTGAAGAAACTGATTGTGACAAACTAGAACCTCTGACAAGCAGAGCACTTTCTGTGAGGTTTTGGAGTTCTTACAGAAAAGGACAAACTTGAAGGTGTATTTACATAGCCCATGGAGGAACAGTGCAGTTGAAAGAGGAAGCACCTCGAAGAAGTAGCCAGTAAGTAATGCCAGCCAGGGCAGCTGATCATCTTCTAGGATGGAACCTAATGGACCCTAAGAAGATGGAACCAAACCATTTAATGGAAACTTCTAGCAGAAAGTCAGGGCTGGGTAAAAAGGACTGCACCAGGGAGGGAAAGTGTGCCAGCAGTTTCAAAGAGGCTTCAAACATTTCCCTGCAGAATCAGTGGTCTCTTATTGTGTGCCTGGTTGAGAAGGGAGTAATGGAGTGGGGAGAAGTTGCTCCAAGCTGACCGACATAACTCAGGCTGATTTTGCTTCGCGATTTATGTCCTTCCTTGTGGAAGGCAGAGGGGAACGGAGTTTTAGAGGAGCTCTGTCCAAGCTTTTGGCTTAACAGTGGTCTAAAATGTAATGATTCTTAACCATACCTAAGGGATCAAGTCTTTTTAATGGAATTCTGGTAATAATTTAGGGACATTGAGTAGAGCTGTATTAATAGTGGTATGGAGGAGGAGAACAATATTAAAACTCTGTGTTTGGACATAGGAGAAATTTAATTAACTACCAAATTGTTGTCACCTATAATGCCAAAATCATGGAAAGAGATACTTTGAAATAATTTACTAGCAATTTTATCCTTAAAAAGGAAAATGAATGCTACAGTGAGAAACAAAAATGTGGCGGTGTTTGCTGTTAAATAGATTGTTTGCTTACATGTAGGTCAAGTGTAAGAGGTCTAGCAGGGTTGAAATGATGAATGCAGCACTCTGGTGTGGCTGCTTTGGTGTGCCACTTACTGAAGTTGTATTTGTCATAGATGTTCACCACCAGATAGAAATATGGAGTCTTAACTGCACTGACATCCAGCTGCTGGGTTTCCCAGTGCATGCAATAGCATCAGTGCTTTGTATTTGAAGAAGTGTGATGATCCAAAGCCAAGTGAAATGCTTGTGCTCTTCTAGCACTCTCATTTCAGAAGGCAGGTCATAGTTTCATCTCTGATGATAGTTTCTTCCGTTCTTGTCCTGGAGCAGTGTGGAAGCAGGAGGTTGTTCAGGACAATTAGACCAAATTTTGTCCAGGTAAGAACTTTATTTCTTAGCTCAGTTCTTCAGAGAGAAGGGAATACAGCTTATAGCGTTTGAGAGTCTAAATACTTGAACCATAAATTATTTTTACAGCTTGTATTTGCAGTAGGTAAACTTGAAAATAATATTTCTTGCTGGTCAAATATTCTGCTTGTATAAAAGCTATGGAGTTTGACAGGTGCACTCTTTGCTAGGTTAAGAACTGGCTGGATGGCCGGGCCCAGAGAGTGGTGATGAATGGTGATTGACAGCAGGCTGAACACGAGCCAGCAGTGTGCCCAGGTGGCCAAGAGGGCCAGTGGCATCCTGGCCTGTATCGGGAACGCTGTGGCCAGCAGGACCAGGGAAGTGATTCTGTGCCTGTACTCAGCACCAGTTAGGCTGCACCTTGAGTCCTGTGCCCAGTTCTGGGCCCCTCCGTTCAGGAAGGATATTGAAGTGCTGGAGAGTGTCCAAAGAAGGGCAGTGAGGCTGGTGAAGGGACTGGAGCACAAGTCTTGTGAGGAGTAGCTGAGGGAGCTTCTGTTTAGCCTAGAGAGGAGGAGGCTCGGGGGGAGACCTCATCGCTCTAAAACCACCTGAAAGGAGGTTGTAGCCAGGTGGAGGTTGTCACTTCTCCCAGGCAACCAGCAACAGGACAAGAGGGCACAGGCTTAGGCTGTGCCAGGGGAGTTTAGGTTGGACATTAGGGAGAAGTTCTTCACAGAAAGAGTGATTGGGCATTGGAATGGGCTGCCTAGGGCGGTGGTAGAGTCACCATCCCTGAAGGTGTTTAAGAAAAGACTGGATGTGGCACTTAGTGCCATGGTCTAGTTGACAAGGTGGTGTTAGGTCATAGGTTGGACTCAGTGATCTTTTCCAACTTAGCTGATTCTGTGATTCTGAGCTGTGTTCAAAATGAAGTGGTGACTCTTCTTATCAACAGCTTTCTTTGGAAATACTTGATTTAAGGCAGCCTGTGGCTATACATCCTGAACTACCCTTGCATAAAAGCAAGTGATACCCAGATTGCAAAACTGAAACCTCTCGAGAGATGTGTCTCTGGATAGTCTCGTGTGGTAGTGGGGCTCCTCTCGTGACTTGGTAAGATTTCACTGTAACTCTGCTTCATGATCTTGTGAATTTACAATTGCCGAATATTTTATTGTCAGCTCTTACTTTGGAATGTTTTGTGGGTTGTTTTGGGGTTTGGTTTTTTGTTTGTTCGTGGTTTTTTTTTCCCCAGTAAGTGCTACACATTTGATTCTTTTATTAAAAATAATAAAACTTGCATTTTTAATATTCTTGTTCATGCCTATTTCCCAAAACAGTTTTGCTGTTAACCATATTATTTGCCGACTTTGTTTCTGTAGAAGTATTAGTATCAGATGGCCAGGTCATATCACAGAAACCTCACTTTATATTTTTGCAGTGTTTTCTGAGGAGTGAACTCACAGGTTTCCTGCCTTGTCAGCTATTTTGGCAGTATGCTTGGAGCAAGGTAAGGACCCTTACATTTTTCAAAGGGAAACCTCCCTCCCACTTACTTGGCCGTAAGACCTATGATGACACCTCTTTTAATCTTTATGTCACTGGAATTAAATGCATCACCTGATGTCAGCAGATGCAGGATGGGATTTTAACTCCGCTCACAGAAATAGGCCTTTGGGTTCAAAGTGAAGTTGTATTTTGTTTATTAGTTTATTTAAACCAAATTATTTAAACACACATGTGGCTCCTTGGGATGCTTCATCTGGGGTAAATCTATGTGCTCCAAAATATCTGTTGAACAGGCTGGTTTCTGGCATTCTGCATTTGAGTTTGTGATGGAAGTGGGTTTAGGCCAAACCTGCTGCTTGTGCCTTCGCATGGAGTGCATCCAGACATAGTCCACTGAAAGAGCAAATTCAGGCCTTGGTTATCCTGACTTGACTTTGTCAGCTCCATGCTTCACACATTTGAGTGTGTATCTCCCTCCAAACAGCACCTTGCATCAGGTCACACACTGCCACATGCTCCAGCTGCTCAGCTGTGCTCAATAACGTCCAAGCAGCCCCAATGCCCCAATCTTAGCTGATCCTTCGGCATTGTTAACACAGGTGGCTGGGACTCGGGCAGCTTTGCCTCTGACCAGAGTCAATGAAACAGGTGGAGGCGGTAACAGGCACTTAGCCCTCCAGAGCCGGGTGACAGCTGGGGGTAATGGATGTGAATCCAATAGGAGGGTTTCACAAGGCTGTTACATCCAGTGTCAGATCATACAGTTAAGGCTGAGTTCTAAATAATGCAGCCACTACCTCTGTTTACCTCTGTTACATCTTTTCATTTGACTTTTGTGCTTCCTGCATTTACAGTGGGAGGGTTTTTGTGTGCAGTGTCAGTTCTCGGTTCCTCTCAACTGTATAAAAATGTTGCATTCAGTCCCTCCACCTCCCCTTAACACTTCTATTTTCCCTCACTCCCAAATCAGCCATGGAACTGAAGGATGCAGCTTCCCTGTGTCAGGGGCAGGGTACCATGGCATATATAAATCAAAGGACATGAGGGGCAGTGATAAAGCTCTAGACACACACGAATATAGACTGTACCTTCTGTTCATGCAGTTCTTGCAGCAGATGCCTCATTAACAGGGGAGCAGAAGCCCAAAGGGAAAAAACAGGCTTATCTGTCTCTCTAGCAAAGGCATGCAAAAAATCTGAAGCTCCCTGCTGCTCCTCTCCTCCCCTGCTGCTGTTGTAGCTGGGCAAGGACAGTGCTGCAGCACTACAGAGCTCTTGCTGAGCGTGCACCTTCAGTAGGTAAACGCAGAGGTGAGATTTAATGATACTTTGGGCAAGTATAAACAGAAAACATTTTTTTTGTAGACAAAGCTGACCTACAAAGCTTACTTCATGTGTTTTCTATTCTGGAGTTGATTTAGAAGTTGACATTTTTATACAGTAGAACATTAGATCGTTACATTATTAAATAGCATTTCCTCTTTTTTTTTAAGTGGCACAAAGAAAGATGGATACTATTACCATTTTTTCAGGTGGAAAATCTAAAGCACCAAGAGATAGGTGATTTTGCTGTAGACAGCAAAGCCGTGCTGGCTCTCAGGCCTGGCTGGTGACCGAACAGGTTTTCTATGCCCTGAGCAGCAGGCTGTAGTGTGGTGCATGAGCTGCACACAGAAACAAAAAGGACCTGGGCTGACACTGTAGGCAGTGTTGGGGTCAGTAATAGGCAGCTTCTAGCCCCTCAGCTTGTCAGACAGGAAACCTCCCATCTGAAATGCTCTTCCCGAGTTAATTCAGCACCAGGACTGGCATTACCACACTCCTGTTATGTAAACTGGCTTTTCTTCTCTGTTCCTTTGCAGCCAAAAAACAAACTGTGGTCCATCCACCTTTAACTCTTCCCCAGAAGTGGAGATAGCAGATTCCTTATCAATGAATGTGAAGCCAGGGCAAAAGGAGGTCAAGGAGGGAATGCTCTTGAGCTGCCTCTGGCAGGCTCCATACACTGTAGCTGTGCTGGCTGTGGGGCTTTCACCCTTCCACCTTTATTTAGGACTTACCAGTGCCAAAGTGTAGATCAGAATTCTGATTTTTAGATGATTTTCAGTCCCTTGCACTCAAAAGTTTTACTGTGCAGAAAAGCAGAGAGCTAATACAACCACTTCTGTAACACCACAAAAGTTGAAGATACACATTAGTTTTTCTAGTTTGAGGACATTCTTGGTATTTCCTAACTGACCTTTATAAACAAGCAGAATTTTCCAAATCAAAGTTAATTTTCCTTTGTGCAATGTCTGGACAGGATGGAGTTAACCTTCTTCCTAGCAGGCTGTTACAGGGCTGTGTTTTGGATTTGCAGCTAAACCAGGGCTGATAACACAGCCGTGTTTTGGCTGTTGATGAACCAGTGTCAAGGCTGTCTCTTCCCTCCCTCTGCCCCTGCCCAGGGGGTAGGCCAGGCAGCTGGGGGGACACCCAAATAACCCGAGCTGGCCAAAGGGCTAATCCATGACCTATAGAATCGTGCTTAGCAATGAAAAGGGGGAGTGGTGTATGGGGGGGAGGGGTATGTGTCTTAATTTCCATACTTTGCTCTCATTTTTTTTCTGAAGACTTTTGTCTCTAACGAAGGAGATCAAGCCTCTAAGATTGCACCTAAAGTCCTAACTTTGCAGTAGTCATCAGGGTTTGCATTTGTGAAGTTTTTAGCTATTACTAATCTTGCCCTTCTCCTTCACCAGGGAGCACTCCTTCAGAATTCAAGGGAGAAAAGGCTGCTCCTCTTGTGTAATCATACTAGGACTTTAATTTAGGTGTTCTGAATCCCTTTTTCTGAACTCTTCCCTCTTTCTACCCTCTCTTGGATGCCCATGTCAGTGGCCAAATAAGGCCCTTCAGGTATTTCGGAGAGCTGACTGCAGGTATGTGTGCTGTTCCTCCAGGAGTTACGCTGGGTTCATGGGAAAGATAAAACTCTGTCTTTCCACAGTTACAGGGCAGTGCCAAGCTCCAAGGTCCCAAACAGCAGATACTGCTCCCCACAGAAGCTGTGTGGCTGCTCTCTAGTGGGAGGTCTAAGTGCTTCATGACAAGACATCAGTCTGCACCAGAAGGCACATACACACCCAGTCCTACAAATTCCCCCAATAGCTCTCTGCCTGCCCAGACAACAAAATAGCTCCGTCTGTAAGCCACTTGCTCTTTCAATCCCCTGTTCTGTAGAACAGAAGGCAGCTAGTCAATTAAATACATCACAGATAAAGAAACAGCATAGAAGATGTATTTTACAACTGTGCATTACCACATTTTTATACTGACTTTGGAACCAAAGTAGGAGCAGAAACACTCAGGTCAACTTCACCATTGGTAAATTCTGACTCTAATGCTTATTTCTATTTCAGAAAAAAACCCAAAACATAGAACTACCTATACATCATCAGAAAATAATCTTAGTCAATATTCCATGGTATTGTTAACATGCTAGCCAGGCCTGAACCTTTAAATAAGTGTTCCTTCATCAAAGAGCTCCTGATGAATATATCCACATTTTAAGCAACTGTGACTTCAGGATCTCAAAATCAACATATTTCAAAGCTGACTGCCTCTCTAAAACATTCTCATAGCATGAAGTTGAAAGTTCAGTAGCCTCTTTTCACAATATAGAAAAAAAAAACAAAGAAGGAAAAGGAAAATTATTAGCAAATTGAAAATGTGAATATATTGGGAATTACAGTTTTGTTTTGCTTTAGTGATGATGAATTTTTGTTTTAGGTGCTTTACACATAATCACCATAAAATAAGATGCACAGCTTAAATTAGGTATAAAGAAACTAAATTTGGCACAAGTAATTCAACAATTACCAAGTCCAGTTTTAGAAAGTATCTGTTAATTTATTTCATATACATGTATTTACATTGAAGGAAATTCACACCACGGAAAATACAACATTTACACATTCACAGATATACAGTTTTGCACTCTCTCCTGTGTTAAGATCAGGCACTCAGCTTTTCTATCTCTGCAATAATGACAACATCAATTTTCAGCAGATCAGACAAGTGGCAGATTTGGTAGATTTTAAGCATCATCATGCTCTGTATGTGGTGGTTATTTTCTTCATGCTATTAGATAGTGGGTTATTTCACTGAAGAAAAACGCCTCTTGCATAGCATTTGCATAAGCTTCTATAAATCATATGCATATATATATATTTTCTGTTTTACTATGTTCTCAGTGATCCTTAGTCTATATAGAGTTCAGTTATCCTTGTAGTAGTTATTAAAGTTGATTCGCAGCAGAAAGTCCTCCAAATGTGGTTGGTATCCTCTATTTACAAGCTTTGTTACCACTGGAAGAAAAACAAAAAAATAAGCTTCACTAAGGTTGATATTCTGAAGCCAGCCTTTGACAGTACCTGTGCCTTTTAATTAAAAAAAAAAAAAATAAGCTTAATGCAGAAATATGAGGACAATAAAAACAAATGTACATTTCAACATAAGTCCAGTATCTCTTTCTGGAATTATAAAATAAGATGCAAAAGAAAGACTACGTGTCAGTTGTAAGTGAAAGTGTATTATTCTAACAAAGCATTTCCTTATCAAGTTGCATTCACATAAACATAGAAATCATAGAATCTTTCACAGTTAGATGGTGTGTTCTTATCATTTCAACTGACCAGGAAGCATGTTTAGGTCCTCTGGTGACCTCTGTGAAAGAAGCAGCTCTGCTGAAGTTTTCTTGAGCAAAGTCCATTGTGAGAGAGAAAACCAAAGAGAAATTCCTAGGATAAACCCCTCAGGCTCTATGAATGAAGAAACCGACTGCTCTAAACATCCTTAATTACAAAGGAAAAAAGCCAATAGAAACTCCCTAAGCTCACAAATATCCCATGCACTAATATAAAGAGAATCAGCAAGCAGCAGGAGCATGCAAGGAAGAAGGGAAAGTGTACTGTTAGAAGTCAGGGCCCGAGCCAAAGCCATTGAAGTCCAGACAACTTTGTATTGGCTTTCAATGGATTCTGGATCAACCCATTGTGGAAAGAGAGCATTTTACAATACATGGTGACTGAAGGTACAAGTGGAGATGAACAAGCACACATTTGCTTTGTAGTGCTTAATAATGAGGGTGTAAAGAACTGGGTCACTCATCAAATTTCCTTACGGAATGGTCTATTAATCTCTGTCCATGAAGCAACCATAGATCTCGTAGTATGGGCTTAGGCGGCTCCCAGAGGTGTTCTGACTTCCTGTAGAATTTGGAAGCAGCCATTCTAACTCATCCTGAAATATCTGTTTTTGGTCCTTTGACACCATTTTTGGACACCCTTAAAGAATAAAAAGGGCAGCTCATTTCCTGAAGAATATAGTCTGACTAGAAAATATTCTAGAAAAATAGATGTAAGAAGAACAGTTGCACCTCCCTTCAGGAATTCAGGATTTTCTAAAAAAAGGAACCCAAACCCCATGAACCACCTTTGTACTAGAGGAATGATAAGGAACTTATACTGAAAACACAAGCAAGATCTGAAAGGGAAATGGATAGGAAAGACAGGTAACCATTTCTTCACACTATAGCCTAGGCTGACAGTGAGATAAAATTTTATCATGTTTAAGGAAAGAACATTTGGCAAATGATCCGTGTAGCTGAAAAACACCTCCCTGGAGCACTGGCTTTAAGCTCCAGCTAGCGCTAGGAGGCTCTCTGAGCTTTAATCCAACATGGGAATCAGAATTTTCAAATCTCATACTCACGGTAATGTTCAACTAGTGCATATATATCTAAAATTGCTGCCAATAAAAAGTTCCAGAACTCAATTCCAGAGAAAAGAAAAAATGTATGCACATATGTAAAGCTAAATACCAAATACTTATTTTGTAAATTAAGTTTAGCAAAAACTTACAGACAGTTTTGGGATATCTGTTAGATTTCTTGTGTGGACATTTTTATTAAAGGATATGCAGATCTTTGCAAACCACAATAATGCAGTTTTCATTTGGGAATTATGTTTTCTAACACTAAGTACACATCTTCCTACTTTTACGTTATACTACCAAAGCATCTTTGTAATTTTTTCAGTTGTCAGTTATTTTTTCTTCTATCTAAAATTTATGCAATTTCTCACCTTTGAATAAGAAATGGGAGTAATACTTGAAGGTATTGTATGATTGCTGCATCAGACCAAAGTTGGGATGAACAGCCATTTGCTTCCCTGCATCAAAGCTCCATGACTGAGAGATGAGCTGGCTGCGGAACTTCAAAATAAGGCTGAAGATGCTATGTATGATGTTCATCACAGGGGCTGCCTTCTCTGTCAACAGACCCCTAAAAGAAAACAAAAGCAACTTTAGAAATTAGTTGACATAATTTATTGGTTTTAAGGCTAAAAATACAAAGGGGCAACAATCCTTTAGGTTAAAGGTAATTGCTTGAAAAAAAATCCACAAGACTGCAGCCAACTGTAATGGGGATTTTAAACAAGGTGCCTAAAACTAACATAATTTGCTTGCACTTCCAAGAAACTGATATTTGCCCCAGTGTATCTGATTTCTAGAATGATATCTTCATTTGCAAAAGAGATGACATTTAAAAACATTATGCTCTGAGTCTCTTTAAACTTTCATCCCCCTCTGATCCCACCTCCTGGTACCCAAACAGCAGCTCTAACAAGATGTTTCTGATTAAAACTGAAAGAGACATGAAAGGAGAGGTTTCTTCTCTTGTTTATAATTTCTGTTCTTTATCATCTCTTCTCCCTCCATATCACCACTTTATCATTCCAGCGTACACTCTTCAAGAAGAAACCAAATAAACTCCAGGCTTCTTTCCTCTTGTTCACACACCCCTCTGCCTCATATAGAGTAACCAAGGGGCTAAAAGCTTGTGATTCCTAAAAGACAGGTCTCTCTTGCACTGTTCATAAATGTGGACACAGCCATCTTTTTGTCCCTTCAAAGCCCAGCCCTGGTCACTGCAAATATATTAAAGGCACATAAAAGATTAAGGAGAAGCATTTTACATCCTTCAGCAAGGCTTACTTGTGCACACTGCTCATGCTGAATGAACAGCAGTAACTTACAAAGGCTATGACAAGGATGGGTGAAAGAAAAACAGAACTGTGGCAAGAGTGCCCTTAGTTTAGACCTCTTGGGTTAGAGCTGTCCTGAGTAGATTGGAAACCTGCAGAGGCACAGTGAACAGGAGCAGGAGGTAACTCAAGGAGTCCAGGGACATGAAAATGATGGATAGATGAGGAAAAGCATTAAGGTATAGACCTCATAACATGCCATGAAGTTCGTTTTCCTTACATAAAAACACTTTCACATGTAACGACTACTTAGTGTGTCGGTAGAAGTCAGTTTTGCACACTGGCCACTGCATTAACTGCATTTGAAGTAAAAATAAGAATGGTAGCTTGCCTGAAGATTGCTTTGTTGAGGTATTCAGCATGTGTTCTGTGAATTTCTTCCAGGTTGCCCACAGAAGACAGTTTGTTTCCAAATTCGCACCATGTAACATGAAGAATCTGATTAGCAATGTAACCTTGAATAACTTTCACAAAATGCTGCATTTCATGCTTGTACAGCTGGAGCTGTCGAAACTGAACAGAATTTGATGCACGACTCACTAAAGCTGAAAATAAAACCAGAAATACATTATCATCAGCATACACAGAGACCATCTAAAATCAGGATTTTTAAAGTAATGAAGGTTTCTGTTAGTAGAGTCTGTCTAAAATGCCAAGGAAGATTCATTAAGAAATTGTGGCTTTTGAAGCTTGATGTGACTGTTTGTAAGCAACTGTCTAGCAGAAGGTGCTAAAGGCATTTTAAACAGGATGCTCTCTAGTTCACTGCTTATACTTACCAGTACGTTTTAAGTGAAACCAAACATCCTTGAGAGTCCACACCATGTGCTTCAGCTGAAGCAAAAAGGAGAAGATCTTGTTGTACTTACTCATGCAGCTCTCAGTAATGACAATGTTCAGAGGCCAGTCAACCTAAAAGAAATAACAGTGCTGATCATAATACACTGGTTGTTAGAAATTACAAGACCATTAAAAATACAAGTATTTCAACAATTTAGTGTATGTATTTTAATCATGTAATGCAATGGCCAGACTAAATAAATCCTGTAACTTCCGTTACACGATTATTTTACTCCATTCTTAACATATTCACTCTACCATGGTACATAAGAACCATGGCATAACTGCACTGCTCTACCTTTCTGCATGCTTTCTTACCTTGTACCTTAGCTCTAAGCAACTCAGAGCATCAGGTGCATTGGGCTTGAACACTTCTGGAAGATACTTGAGAGCAAAAGAAAGATTGGAAGCAAGCTGGGTATCACCATGAAGACTGTACTGTAATGCTTTATTTAAAATAGAATTAAGAACCAGTGGATTCAGCAATTCACCAGGTGTCTGTCCTGATCCAAGCTAGGGATAAAAAAAAAAAATCCTAATTACACAGTAAAGGGTCTTGGCTCCTGAACACAGGTGAATTAAAGCAGAATGGTAAAGTGGTGACAACCCTGCCTGGATTGGAAATTTTCACTTCTGCTGTAGGGATGCATGAACAGCATAAGAAGCAATTTCTAAACTATCTGCTGTTCACAGCATGAAGGTAATCTCATACCTGCACTGATTTATTGTCATATGTCTGCTGTGCTTCAGGAGCTGCTACACATTGCAGGGAATACAGTTTTTAGAAAGCCAGGGACAGAACTGGTATTTATCTGACTCAAATTTGCCTATCTCATCAACTCAGCACTCTCAGAGGTTTACAAGTAAAGCTATTCATTGAGTGCTTTCTCTAGCTGGGTCTAAAGCATTCTTAGGATTCACAGAAATGCCTTAACTTCCCTACAGCTGCATATCTCCACTGGCAACCAGCTGTATTAACCCAGGCTATCCCTCCTACCTTGCTGTCTTCCCCCCAAACACAGCAGTAAGTCATGAAAATATGTCTCATCAGAGGGCCCAGCACTCTCTTCTCTCAATTTAAGGATATTTAAGGTAAGAGTAGGTATCTTGCAACACACGGCTTTCCAATGGATTTTAGCAAATGGCTACAGGCTCTCCAGCCTCACTGCCAGCAGATGGGAGGGAACAGCAATAATGCAGCAGTTTTCACAGTAAAGAGTGAAATACCCTTCAATGACCTCTTATCTGCTGAAGGCCTCCTTTTGCCTCTGTCCTTACAATGTTAACAGTTTCTTGCTACAAGACTCCTCAACACAGTACAAAAGAGGAAAATGTCAAAAGCCAGGATTCTAATTCACACCATTCCCTCATTCCTATCCAAACTAATTCAGAGATATCAAGCCAAAACAGACAACCCAAGTACAAGGATTAAGACAACAAAGCAAATACCTTCTCAAACAACAGGTCACTGAGTGACTGAGCAAACTCCCCATCTTCCATTAACAAAAAGTGTCTCAGTGCTTCAAAATGCTTCTCTACGTTCAGCTCCACAAAGTAGTAATCAACTATTGCTTTGTTCACAAGAGAAACACTAAGAATAAAAACACAGAAAAGGTATTATACTTACATACAGCTCCTTCCTTACTGTTAACATACATCAGATTAATGCTCCAGAACTCAAGACAGGATGATATTCACAAAGGCAAGAAAACACGAGACAAAAAAACCTTCATCCAGAATTTACCAGAATTAAAACCTATCACTTCCAGTAACTGGGTTTTGAACAGTACTGGGGATGTATTTTAAGACCAGCTATGGGTAATGATCTTTAGAACATGCTGCTGTGCCTGGAGCAATATTTTATCAATAACCTTATCTCTGTCATCTACAAAAACAGATCAAGAAAGACTATTAAATCCCCAAGAAGAATATACTAGTTGGTAAAGCTCTGTCACTGGACACTGATGGCAGGTCTACACTACAGTTTACAGTATAGTGTAGGTATTCAGCCTAGCTTTAAATAATTTAACTTGCCTCTCAGGGATAGGCTAATTCTGCCAGCATACAACTTGGGCACTTGCTTTGCCAAATGCGTGAATCTGTACACAGATCACTCTGGCAGCCAGTCTGGATGCTTAAAATTAAGTTAGATAATATCTTTCAACATTGCACCAAACTTTGAGTACAGCATACTCAGAGCTAGTAAATGGAAATTCAGACCTACAAGAAAGCTGATTCTAAAAGGGGAATTAATGCATCTGTGAACAACTGTTTTCATGACAGAAGCTAATCTTGTACATAATATCAAAAACTTTTATTTAAAACACCATTAGATATACTCACAAAACAGTCAGACATATATGTGGTTTCCCTATATATCCCAACTGTAACAAGAAGAGCTTCTATTATATTTCAAAACAGCCCTGAAGCTGGAACTCCCACAGAAACATATATATGTTTCTATGGGAATATTACACATACATACATACATACATATATATATATACACACCCTGATCAATACGTGTGAGCTTTCACATAATCAAAAGATTTTTCTTTTTTTAGTCCCTTAGTTTTCATCTTCCAAATAAAAACACATACATTATAAACACCTTCTTTTTAAAAGAACAATGAAACCAATGGTGTCAAAATCACTGCTGCATAATCCACAAGCTGGAGAGCAAACACTTCCTTCTAAGCCCTTGTATTTCAAATAGACATTCAAATTTTTAATTCACACATAAAAATCTAAGTTTATGTTACTATTTATCACATAGATCTGAACTTTTTAATTAGTAATGGACCATCCACTGAAACACTTCTAGGAGCAAAGAGAAAATTTAAGAGAACACACCTTTGTGCAACTCTTGTCTCAAAACAGAACACAACATTAAAAGCTAAATTAATCGCTAAATTTCTAATAAATACTCACTGGGATACAAGTGGAGCAGTAATAGAACGTTTCATCAGCACTGGCAAAGACAAGAGCTCACTCAGCTGTACAGCAGTTTCATCTGTTGCCGACTGCACCGTAGGATCCACAGGAAAAGTATATGATCTTGGTATCACATGATGCAAGAGATGAGAAACTGGTAGCTCTGCTAAATTTAAAAATATATAAACATTGTAAGTTATTATATTTAAGAAGTTTGATATGTTCCTATTAAACCCTACAAACACCTCTAGGGTATAAAATCCTAAGGTCTCATCTTTGTGCCTATGAGCAAGTTGTTTGGCTATTGCAGTTCATAACATTGGTAATTTACTGGTAAGTCAGGGAGGTTTTTTTGGCACTCAGCTTTCTTGATCAGGTTTACCATATCTTCTATTGATCTACTGTTCCAACAGTTCTACTCACACATCAAATCATAACTATCTTGATATTTTTCAATGCAATATTGATCTGATAAGGCTTTCAAATAAGCTTGTTCTTTCTTCCATGTATCTTCCTCTTCCCCCTCCTCCTCCTTAGTCTTGGAAGCATTAGCTTCAGAAATTAGAGTTTCCTGAGGCACAGTATCTTCTGGAATGGCTTTTTCAGGTTCTTCTGCCTAAAACACATAAATGGACAATTTTATGAGAGATGCTGGCTTTGTCTACTCAGGCTTAATGTGTTCTGATAGGTAACTGACCAGCTGTTCCAACTGAAAATATAAGAGCCTACTCACCTGTACATTTCAGACAGGTGAAAACAATATGGTTTTACAGTGACTACTAGATTAGGAGAGAAACTTATTACCTGAACCACCAGTGTGTTCAATTCTTCAAAGGAAAAATAAATCTTTTCAACAACTACTTCTGTCTCTTACCTGTAAGCTCTGTGAGTAGTCTGGAGAAGGGTCCTTGTTGATGTCGGCAATTACTGTAAATACAATTAAAGACAGCATTTACTTAGACCTACTTATAATACTTAGTTCATACTTCAGATCTGCTCCTGAAGTTGTTCAAAATTTCTTTGCAAACCATCACAGAAACAACCACCCACATAAGAGTCCCTCCCCATAGTCCCACCCAGGCATTTTTATGCATGTTCTCTACTCAAGAACCCAGAAGGTCCTGTTCCATAAAGTTTCAGGCTAGAATTTTTTAATGCTCTGTTTCTTGTCTATAGAAGACAAGACCAAGCTCTATTCTTTCCTCTGAATTCTAGCAGTATCTGAAAAGTTATGCAAGGAATTAAGTAGTAAGTACCCATTTTGAACACAAACATTTATAGTTACTTTCACGAGCCTTTAAATGCTGACTGAATAAATTTAATTTCATTTTACCTTCTTGTTTCTTTTCCACTATATTTTCTTTTTTATCATCTTTAATATTAGCATCAGGAAAGTCTGTAACACTGTCAGACATCTGTGACTCTGGCAAAGTTTCTTCCTTAACTTGTGACAGTTTTGCTTCCTTTCTGCTCCCTTCGGCAGAAGGTAACTCTTCACTGTACAGAAGTGTCTGTACTGTGGAGTCAGATGAAGAACCTGAAATGGCTTTACGATGAGGTATCGGATCATTTTCTGTAGATGGGGCCCACTTCCCTATTTGGATGCTTGACTGGGATGCGTGTCCAAATGGGCTCCAGCGGGATTTCAAAGGCTCTGTATCTGACACCAGTTCTCCGATTTTGATGTGTGACTGTGACGCGTGCCCATGGATATTCCAACGAGGTCTAGCTGAGACCACCTCCGACACATTTTCACCAATCTTGATATTGGCATCAGATGCATGGCCATGGATGCTCCACCGAGGCCTTGTAGGAGCTACATTTGACACATACTCGCCAATCCTAAGATTGGCTTCTGAAGCATGTCCATGAATGTTCCACCTAGGCCTCGAGGGCTCTATCTCTGAAGCATATTCCCCAATTTTAATATGAGCTTCAGAAACATGCCCATGAATATTCCATCGAGGTCGGCCAGATTCAACTTCAGAAATGTAGCTGCTGATTTTTATATGGGAGTCTGAAGAATGCCCATAAGGGCTTGAACGTGGCTGGTAAGTGTCCACTTGAGGTACATATTCTCCCACTCTAATGTTGGCATCAGATGCATGTCCGTGCATATTCCACCGAGGCCTTCTGTATTCCACATCAAATACATTTTCTCCAACTCTAACATGTCCCTGACAAGCTGCAGATGGTCTGAGGACCGTATTAAAATCATACTCTGTTTGCTGATGCAATGGCACATTGCCTTGTCCTTCTGGTGCTCCTCCCAAGGCAGGCTGACTTTCACTTACTTGAGAAGCCTCAGAAAGATCTGAGTTAATATTTCTGAATGCTTCATCTAGCGATGACCCTTGTATGCTAATGGCAACAGACTGTTCATCTTGTGGCTTGGATAAGAAATCTTCTATATTCACACTGGATTCAGGCAGGCAGTCTGCACTGCATAGAGGACTGCAAACTTTCTCCGAACTTTGGAGACTGCTTTCAGATCCAGCTGCTTCAGGCTGAAAATGCTGATCAGCATCATTATTTGCTGGCTCTGGCATAGGCAGCGCTTTGTCAGCAGAAGGAGCATATTCCTGTTCAGGCTCAGATCCTTTTCTGTCAATTGTCTCGTTAGAATGCAGAGGTTTCACAGAAGACACCTAAAAAAGAAATAATTATTACACTGTATGGCTAGTCACATAATCAAGCTACTAATTAAGGTACCACTTTATTACAGGATTTAAAATTTTCCAATTTTTCATATGTACTATAAGTAAGTGATAACTACTCACCCTGCTGTTACCAGGAACCTTGTGTTTACTGAACTGAAATGAATGATGAAATTAACTCCCTTTAGAGAAACTTGGAAGAACAACTTGGAGTTTATGTAAGAAAATGAACTCACCTGTGAAAGTGGATCTTTCTCAACAGGGTTTTTATCCAAAGCCAACTGGCACTGTTCATAAGGAATAATATCTAATTTTCTCCTGTAGTTTCCATCTGGAAGTTTTTCAAGCATTTCCTACAAGTAAAAGAAAAGACAAACCCAAAAGTCTTTAAGTACCAAATATCAAATTTACTAAACTACATTTCTTAAATATTTTCAGAAGATACCTCAATGCGTTTTTGATCTTCTAACAGAAACTTAAGACGGGCTGTTTCCAACTTGTGTCGCTGGATTTTCCATAATGTTCTTTGTTCCCTACGGGCTGCATCATCAGAAAGTTTGCTATAATGGTCAATTAATTCCTGCCTAAATGAAGGTAAAAATAAAGCTAAGTTACAGATTTTTGCATATTGATTTTCATCTTCCCTTCTAAAGAATAAGGCTTTTTAGCATTTCAGATCTGAGAATTAGTTTTTAAAATGTAGAAGCCAGAGGCTTGAATCACAGACAATAAACAGGTGGAAAAAACAGGACTGTATTCTTAGTCAATATGTATTTCTGTACCTATTCTTAGTAGGCTACTCATTTATCTGCAGTATTTTTAGATGTAACAGAAGAAAGTGAAATATCAATCTAATTCCTTCATCTGCTTTTTACTTCTGCTTTGACATTCATATGACCACTTTTGCTGTGGGCTCTGCTTTTACTTGTAAGATGGAGTTAAATTTTTTTCCCTGAAATTTTGGTTATAATAAAACCCAGACTGGATAGGGTTGGCACAAATTAGTGGGTCCAGATTTTTGGGCTTTGCTCACAGATTACCAAAAATCCTTACATCCACCTTTAACTGCAAACATTACCCTTGTAATGTTTGAACAGTGTCTGGAAACTAGTAGTACCATAAATTTTAATACACAATAATTTTTTCCTGAGGTCTTTATGATGGTTTTGGAGACTACTCAGATACATTTACCTTGCCTTTTTTTCCATTTCCTCTTCTAAAGCTTTCAGTCTTTTTTCTCTCTCTCTGAGCTCTCGGGCATAGCTGAAATCATCATCAATCTCCTCCTGCTTCATTGCAAGGCGACGCTGCATAAATATTTAATACTTTTAAAAGCCACTCTCAATACCACCCGTAACTCACACATCTGCAAGAAGTTCTTATTTGTACCCCATGAGTTATTCATTCAACTTCAGTACAATAAATCAAGATACCCTTTCAATTATTTGCCTAAGAAATACAGCTGGTCTTCAGAAACACACAGAGATACCTCTTGGTCTTTTGCAAACTGGTCTTTCAGCTTCTGAAACTGTTCCCGTTTCTTTGCATCCAAAGCCATTCGTTCTGATATTTGCTGATCTGTATTAAAAGAAGATACCGTTAGTTTACATTAACAAACCCACTAGAAAACACATGAAACACCACTGCAACTTACCACTAATGGCTTTTAGTACTTTGCTAGCAGTTTCCCGAGCATGAACAATTAATTCTTGTTTGGCTATTTCCATACGCAAATCCTAAAAAATAAAAGAAGAAACAAAAAAAAAAAAGGTGGAATTTTTTCTATTATTTTAGATTTGAAAATACACTGTTGCAGACAGGTGCACACTTTATAATGGTTATTAATATGTTAATATAATACAGACATATGAATAAAACAATTAATTAAATGGAAAGTCTGCAAACTACTATTGGAAGTTAATACTCCAGATCTTAAAACAAACCAAATCCATCTGATATATACACAACATGATGGAATCTGAAGGACGGAAGTTGCTTAACTAAAAAGTTCTGAAAAAACAATTAGCTCTGCAAATTACAAACAGTCTTATCTGGTTACTAGTTACTTTGTCACACTTGTTAAATTAGGATCTAACAATCTTTTCAGTAGGAGGACAAATCTGCTGCTGCAAAGAACTAAGATGAAAGTCCAACACTCGTTTAATATATGAAAATTCAACACACCACCTATACTTTTAAAAGCTTATTTGCTATGATAACAATTAAAACAGCAATTGACTAAAATTGAATAAAGTTGACTAAAAATTCTGACTAGAAATATAAATTCTTTAAAAGTTATAATAAAAATGAAAATTAAGTATTCAAAAATAAAAATCCCAACGAGGTATTTATTCCCTTATTCATTTACCTTTTCCTCCTTGCTTATGGAACTGTATCGGGCAATTCTTTCCATTCGACCTACATACACTGCACAATCTCTCTCTATTTCTTTCAGTTCTTCAAGTGAAAAAATAACTGAAATCCGGGGAACAGGTATATCTGACCAACATATATAATGCTGAAAAATGAGAAATTTCCTTTTAAATACATTTTTTAAATTGCAAAATTTTATATTATGTACTCACATCATATATTTCTTTTAACTCAGCAGTGCTTCAAGACACTGACACAAGTGTCTATACAGGATCTAAAACTTGTTATTAAAATCGTTGGTTTTAGCACTTATCTCATTCAACACAGGAGACAGAGGTACAACATTCCACAACTTGGATCACAGGTCAGGTTCGCAGTTCTGTCTTTATCACTGAATTGGACAGGAATCTAAAATCCAGTACATACATTTATACTAATCATGTTCTAAACATCTCAAATTTCCTTTTCTGAATATCCAGATTAACTGAGCGTGCATCTCTCCTGTCAAAAGTTAGGTTTTACTCACATTCCCCACAGACCCTCACTCAGTGGGAAATGTCTGGAACAGAACTAACACACACCTACAGCAGAGAGCTCCACACAAGACATAACTCTCAAAAACACGGTCAGTGCACACCACAGAACACCTATTCTTTAAGTATCTTAGCTCTTTCTACTCCACCTCTACACCTCTAAATCTCTGAAGCTGCTCTACTGAGTGCAGAAAAAGGGTAACTGACCTTGGGGAAAAAACAAAATTAGGATGTGCATGAGCACACTACACTCACACTGGATTCCCCAGTCTACTGGTAAGCACTAGAAGATGAGATGCCCAGAGGTGTGTTCCTGGGAATGTATCAGAAGGCAAGAGCCAGCTCTTGAGGGCATTGTTGAAAAGGGATGAAATGTGACTGTAACTCTCAGATGGAAGATGACTGAGCCTGGCTGCCACATGACCTGGGAGAATGTTCTATCTATTAAGACACTGTGTTAGTGACTGAAAAAACTGTAAATTATTATGGAAATGATAGCTGACACCTCTATAAAAAGCTGGCACAATAGAGTCATGGCTGGGAATGCTTATGAGAGCAGGCTCAGAAGAACTAGCAGAGGGACATCTCATGTGAGGTATTAGGTTTATACCTGATAGTAGATAGCTGATAATGAGCTGCTCTGCTCTGTCAAGACTCTGGTCTTAGAAGGACAGAGAATATTAGCTACCTGAGAAAGAGTGCCTATCGACTTTAGACACCTCTCTGGTTGTTTCATTTTTTAGACATATATAGAAAAGACGGAAGACACAAAAGTAGTTTAACATGTTTTTCTTATCAAGAACAAGACTCGTTCTGCAAAATATGAATAAACAGAACTATTTAAGTGCTTCTTGGAAATGTAATGATAAAGCTGGAATACAAGAGCTGCGCAGAACTGAGTCAAGACCTGGTAAGTGAGGCAGCTTTGAACCAAAAAGTAGTGTGAGTTGTGTGAGAAGCGGAAGGCTCTTGCTTGGGCATCTAAAACATTTCTGCTTTTAATACAAAGAAAAGTAAGAAATACAGCACGTGCATTGGATATGATAAATTTGAAGCTGTTAAAATTTTTATTTCTGCAGTGAGGTGTTAGCAAGTAGAGTGGATAATCAGCTCACAAGTATCTGAGAGCAGGTAATTGCCTTTCACAAATCAACATCTTACTTATGTAATACTGGCTTTCAATAAAGGAGTGAACTTGATAAAAACCTAGCAACTTCCTTTAATGAGACATGATTTTCTCAATGTAATAGGAAGGAACCAACCCAAAACTTACCCTAGGACAGCACAATTTCAGCAAGTTTATGGTTTTCCCACATATGTATACATCATTAGCAATATGTTTAAGAAATACAGGGACACAGTCTTCTACTTCTTTTGAAATCAAAACGTAACCATGAGTCCAGTAATGTTTATCTACAAAACAAAAAGATGAAAGCCTATATTTTAGTTGTTTAATTAACAGCACAAATCATATAAATTATAAATGCTCCATACATATACTGTACCTCTGAAACAAAGATAATCCTCATTCACCTGGATCATAAATTCTCCATAAACATCTCTGAATACACCACTGTATACCCAATCATAGATAAATCTAAAAAAAAAAATAAAATTGTACAATATTGAAAGTCAATCCTCCTGCCTTCTTATCTTTATTATAACCAAGCAACTTGTATATTCTTTAAAATCCCAAAAGACACAAGCTATACGCAGGATAAAAAACAAGTGCTGTGACACTGATATTTAAATATACAGACAGGAGACTGTGGCTCTACAGTTTTCTTAAACCATTTTTATATAGAACATTTCAGTGATAATTAGTTTTGGTGAAAGAACAGTGCCTTAATTAAAACAATCTTTTTATTTCTGTATATCAATTTACTAAGCATACATAAAAAATGTATAGAAATCTTTGCAGCACATCAAGATCACAGAGAGAGATAAGCAGAAAGGATTTGTTTTAAAGAGAGATAATTTCTGCAGGGAAAAACTGAAAAGATACAAAACAAAGATGCAATACCAAGGACTGCTTCCCTGGACACAGAGGCATTTTTAATAAACACTGAATAATGAAAACTCCTATTTTGGAATATTTATTCATGCTTTCTCATATTTTCTCTGTGTGAAACCAAACTTTTGAAGGAATAAAAAAATACATTTTTTTTACAACAATCTGAAGCTACATATAAAAAGGCTCAGAGCTCCTTGTAGATAATATTTTTTTTCTTGCTAACACTGCTTCTAGACATTGAGTGTAACAAAGAGAAAGCAATTAACACAGCAACTACTGTTCAATTTTAAGGTTGTAAATAAAAAGCTATGAACTTTTAAAGTATTAAATCTGATGTTTCTATGATTTATTTGAGCAACAACTTCTATAATTTAATTTTTTTCAGGTTAACAAATGAATGGGATAACACTTTCTGCAGATAATGGAGTCCTCCTTCCATGGTAGCCTTGATCATATGATCGATGCTTTGATACATATCTGCAACAAATTTAGGAATGAATGCCGTAAGTATCACATACTAGTAAGCATACTTTCAAATTTTTTTAGATTTCTTGTGATGCCATGAAATCCTGCCATTGCTATTTTAGAAATCTGACTTCCTTCTATAAATAGCAGAGCAGAAGCTGTGAAGATATTTCAGTGAGTCTTCTGGTACATCTGAAATTAAATTTCTCTGAAGATCATTTTATGTAGAATGAAGGAAACACAAGAAGGGTGGCCACGGGAGGAGTCTTAAATTTAGAGCATTTTGACAGACTGTATTCTCTTACTAAGTATCATTACATCTATTAAGTAACATTGTGATGATGGACTACAGCTGTAATTCCTGTAACAGCTATTAAAAAAAAGCATCTCTTCAGAAGCCTATAATAATTTCCAAATTGATGTGCACTGCTTAACAAAGCTGTTGCAATCCAAGGAACTCTACTTCCTATTATCATTTGGTTACAACAGAAATTCTATTCATTTTTGCTTACTAAAAAGACCACAACAAAAGACAGTGGAAATAAACATGAATTTTCCCAATTTGTGCAACAAGAAGAGAAACTTGTCGGTTGCTATTTTCAGGATTTTATTTACAGGTATGAGGTAAAAAAAAAGGTTATCTGAGTCTTATATTCCAGTATGAATTTCCAGGACCAGCAACAAGAAAGAAGTCTTATTTACATGTATTTATTTACTAATCTAGTCACACATACAACCCTTACGTTGTTACTGAGCTGAAAAAAAAAGGGGAAAGAAGGATTCAGCAAGATTAATTAATTTTCATATATATTGCAGATACAGACACATTTTTTTTAAAATGTTAAAAGCCACTGTTAAATGGGCAGTTGTTACTCACCAGATTACCAATTTGCAACTCTTAAACTCAAATTATGCAGAGAGCAGTATGGACGCACCTTGTGTATGGTTCACAGCTTGTCTTCAACAAAGACAGAAGAACTGGATAATGTTCATTGCTACAATTGTTCAGAGCCTCCTTGTACAGATAGGAAAGCAATTTAACACCCTAAAAAATTGAAAAACAGCCTAACGTTAGGCAGCAAACTGCACTACAACTTTAATAACAAAAGACTCATAACTACATGGCTTTACATGATCCACTAGACACAGGAAGGTAGGATTCATCTCACTTCCTCTATTTATCTGCACTTAAGATCACTTTACCTGAGCTAGTTACCTCAAACTCACTTTATAATCACTAAAGAGAAACAAGTATGTTTAGAGTTGGATTCATGTGACTAGAATGAAACAAAATGCCCTAAGGCTTGTTTTGGGCCCTTGTGTTTACTTCAGGAATGAAAACATAGGACAAAATTCCAAATTTTTAAGTATCTGAATAAAGGATAATAGTATTCTAACTGGACTCCAAGGTCATAACTTTGCTAGCAGAGAGACCAAGACAAAGTATTTCATCCAATGTAACTTTGAAAAATATTAATACTGTAATGCAAACCAAACACAAAAACATCAAACTAAAAATCACCGTAGGAAATGAAGCACCAGCTCCACCACTGATCCCCAGTGCAGTTGTTCCAATGCCACAAAGTTCAGCTAAATACCTAAAAAATAGGATTAAAACATACATAAAAATTCCAACCAGAAGTTTCTTGAGATCACAATGAACTTTGTTCAAGTTGAAAGTCACACAACCACACTGTACCTGCTGAATTATAACTGGGATAATAAAGAAACTCAATATAAAGACATTACATATTTCCCCTAGAATTTTCTGGACATAAAAAAACCTTTCTGTTAAAATAGAGGAAAAACACCGCTAGACTAACTAAGAATGCCCATTTACTATGGTCTCTCAGAGTGTATATGAATAGATTGCATTTTTTCTGCTACGAAAAGCTTAAACATTTAATATCATTCTCTTACCTTAACTGACGACCTAATTTTCTGAAGAGAAAGCTGATTGTTAGAAGACTTAAAGTAGGAGGTGTTGACAAAACACAGGCTCGGTAATATTGAAGATACTTTCTCAGCCCACTTGTGAATGCCTAGTATCAACAGAAAATATTTAAAGTCTTCCTGTGAAAGTTGTTAATGGTTTATCAACGTCTCACATGAATTGCATCAGCAGAAAACAAACCTTTTACTTAAATAACTGGCATCTGAAGGTAAGAGGGACTTGTACACCAAAGTCAGGGGAAAGTGAAGGTCCATGCAACTTCGGACATTCCAGTTAGCCAGATGACCCCTCTATACTCTTTACACATCCAGTGCACAGAACCCATTCCCACCCACAGTATAATAAAGCATCTTGGTTCAGCTTCTTTGAATTGCCCTTTGAGGAGCTCCCTGTTCTCTAGAACACAAACTTAGGGAAACCTGTTTCCTTACTTTTATACCTAAATTGGATACTGGAAAAAACTCATCTAGAACTTTTTCGAAGAAGACCTTCTTAATAGAAATTGAATAACGTTTCTGTAAATCAAATATTTACAATAAAAAATTTTTCATAACTAATCCTAACTTAATTCTATGTGTTAGAAAGACATTAAATCACCTGACATTACATGGGGTATGTACAGCTCAGCATAATATACAGAGGACTGACAGGGAAAATCTGCACTTAATTTTGAACCAAGAAAAAGTAATTAAAGCTATTAAATACCATATTTCTCTACTTCAGCTTTTCATTTAAAAAAAAAAATTTATATATATATACACACATACTGTATTAAGAAAGTTCTTGTATTTTAATTTTATATATCTTACTGTATAAATATGTAACATCTTTAAAACATCTAAAAATTATATTCCTTTAGTCCACAACAGAACAACATGACTAAAAAAATCATGCTTCAGGTAACAAAGATATTTTACAGCATATTTTAGTGCAAGCAAGCCCTAAGCACAGAGAGCTGTGATTTAAACACAGTGGCATGGTTCATTGCCAAGCTGGGATGGAGCATTACACTTAAAATACTTTACAGTTTTGCAGAATGTAGAAATTCCAGCTTTACACGAAATTCTAATTTACCCTTTAATTAGAAGTTACCTTCTATACCTAAGATAATTGGCCCATTAAATCTACATGATTTAATACAATTGTTCTACCTGAAACACAAGTCCTTTGCTGTATGAAGAATCCAAAACTGGCTGAAGAGAAAAACGACTTAATCGTGTGTAATAGGTTCCATACTCTGCAACTTCTGTGAGCAGGTTGTGCATTGTCTCTGGTGAAGTTCCAGATACATATACCCCCTCCTTTATCACAAATGTCTGAGCAGCCTAAAAGAAAATAGAAAAAAACGCAGATTTAAGTATTTCATAGCTGTATTCTGACTTCAAATAGCAAACATTTACACACAAAAATAACAGCAGACAACTTTTCAGTTTAGATAATGTGGTGACTGAGACTATATAGCTAGGACAATGAGATGAACACTAAATTGTAGCAACATTTCAGGAGTATGAATGGTATACAGAATAAGACTCATTATCTAATTCCTTAAAGAAAACCCAATTTACAAAACTATTTACACATCTATTTTCAAATATTCATAAACCTATTTTCACTCATAGGACTACACATACTCTTTGCCTACTGCAATAACATAATTACTGTAATATACTAATACTGCCTTATTGCCATTAGGCAACATTCAACTTTTTAAGACTATCCACAACTGCAAGATCTCAACAGAAATAAATGTATCGAAAACCTCTGTGAAGAAAAAACAAGAAGATTCAACTAAGAAGCAGAGATAAAAATCATCCATACCTGATTAAGTGAAAATGTAGTGGATACCACACCAATGAGGACATTCAAGACATCCTTAACCAGTTCAGCTTCTTTCATCAGCACAAGCTGAGGAAGCTGAAGTACAGTATTACTGAACAGTTGTAATTCCCCCTCTCGAAGTTTGTAAAACTTGTCAAAAGCTTCTCTCCCGGCTTCAGTAAGATACGGTTCCTCTTTTTTACCAGGTGGGCTGTGTCAGAGTAAACAACATTACAAGGTGATCATGTGAAAAGAAAGAAATATATCTCATAAGAAAAAAAAAAAAAGGCATTTCAGAATTTTACACAGAATTCCTCACACAAAACTTACTTGTAATATAGTACACTTTTAAGGGAACACACATTCAGTAAATGAAACTGTAGCTCAAACTCAGTATAGTGAAGAAATAAGTAGATAACTTGAGCGTCGGTTCAGAGACAGAATCCTTGACAGAGAACTACCACCTGCTTTTGTGGCCTTCCCTGATGCAGTTTTCACATAGGAAAATGAGGTCAATATATACCAGATTTCCATGGTTCATTTAATACTAATGTTCAAATAAATTAAAGAGAAATATGCTCAAAATGCTGGATTGAACTTTTATTAACACATTTTAGCTCTTCCCAGCGAAGATTACCCTTCCCTCCAAGACAATTTCTCCTTCAAATTCTTCCAAAAATTCTGAATTCTGGTAGCAGGTATTACACAAAAGCTGTCAGGCATATGGTCTATATTTCACTCTAAGACCCTTACGGTCTAAACGGTAGCAAGAAAAACTGTCTTGTATTAGGAACAAAGCTCAAGCGGGCTTTGAAAAATCAGATTAGGGCACTTCTGAATTTCTGAGCTTCTCATGCTCAGACTGTAGAACACTGCAACAGCACATCACTGGATAACTACTTAAAATCAGAAAAACATAGAGAGCAAAGATTCTCCAAGAAACAGGCACACCACTGTCCATCAGGAATGTAAGGAAGATACCTGCCATCCCTGTCTTTTCTTCTCTTCCATTTTAGGGAAGCCAGGAAGACTTAAAAGGACTGTACATAGCCTTTTCTCAGGAGATATGTCTTCTACTCAACAGCCAGAAGAACTACAAATCTAACTAGACCATCAAGAAATCTGTTGTAATAATTTATTTTGGTTACAGGGAGGGAAAAGGAATACAATACTGGGAGATATGGCCTTAATTTTTCTGCTGCTCTACAATTACCACTTTCTCTTTTTAAACTGAAAATGTGGAATCATTTTAGACTGAGACAAATTGCATAGCACATAAGAAGTCAGAATAGTTAGAAAAATGTTGCATTTCACACAAACAGCAAGTGTTTTCATAATCCCTTCATTTTTTTGACAAAGTTGATTTTCTCTCTTTCTATAAAACTGCTGCACTCTAAGAACTAGTTTGTTGAAACTGCACCACCTTTATTTCTTTATTCCTATGAATGCAGTATATTGAACGTTGCAAATTAAATACACATTTCTCTATTTATACTGAGGTCATTTGGAACTAAGATGCTATAAACCTTCACACATTTGCATACAATGCATAGTAAGTTTGCCAGTCAGACCAGACACATACTATCCAATTCTTTCCCAACATCTTCGTTTGCTGGGTCCATACGTAAGCACTGCATCCCACAAGTCTATGTCTGGAGTCATGCTCGGCTCTGACTGAGAATCAGGAGTCAGATTGGATGCTGATTGGAATCCCTCATCTTCTGACTGATCTATACTTTGGGGAACCTGTCAGAGAGAGTTCAAATGTTAAGACATGAAAATATTTTACTGAACCTAATAAAAAAGATGTTCTGCTATCATTCATGACTGAGTGACTCTATGTGACCCAACCTGTCTTACCTACCCTTGCCTTATATCAATTTTAAGTTTTCACTGTAAGCACTCTTTACATTTGGTGAGTCTCTACAGGTATTAGTGCCTATACATAAAATGGCAATCACCATCAAAATCATATACTGTGCTTGTTAGTGTTAAACTTGAAACTCTCTCCTTCAGTAATCATATAGTTCTACAAAATGAGAATCTGAGATATGGATATTCAATAATATGTAACATCAATAAAATCATACTGCTCTGCCTTTTGTTTGAGGCAAATGATCCAGACCCTAAATCTTCCAATTTGTAAACATTCTGTTAACTATGACTAACACAGTTTCTTCCCTTATTCATATGCAGAACACCTAGAGGTGTCCAACCAGTGTATATGCCACATCCTCAGCCCCCACTCAACAGGACTCATATGTACAGAACTGTCCTCAATTTTAGTAAAAGGCAATCACACTCACATAAAAAGCAGCCTGTTCCTCAAGAAATTGCAAATTTTCCCATCTGATGGAAAGAGTACAGCACTAAGTCAAAAACGTTCTGCCTCCCCCAGGTTACAACTTGCGTCCATATGTGCACACTGAACAGAACAGGAGTTTTCTATTTAACATGTCTGCTTTCAAGTTTCAATTAAGACCCTGAATTAAGGGAATTGCAAGATCTATCCATATGTTAAATAGAGGGAACAAGATGAGGATCAAAAGGCAGGCTATAGAAAAGCCTACCCACACACAGTAAAAATGGAAGGAAAGAAAAACCTGCAAGTTTATCTAGCACTTCTGTGAGAATAAAACAGCAACATTTAGAATGGACGGCAAAAGGGGAAAAAAAGATACAGTACAAGCTGTACACACTGAAAAGGTAAAAGGACAATAGGAACTAGGACATTCAAAGAAAAAAAATAACAAAAAAAAATCATTTAAGGTTAAACAAGCCAAGACAAAAATACAGCAAGTTAGGTAACGTAAGCTGAACAGTAAAGCATGTACATTCAGACAAGAACGCTGATGCAATCAGTCTGAGCACTAACAAGTAAGCAACAATGCAGAGGAGTTCAACAGACAAAGCAGGTGAAAATGCCAGCAAAAAGTTGCTAGGGTGGGGAAGGCACAAATACAGCTGATGGCTTCAATTAGTAAAGCCTGTGTCCACATGATGGGTTTTGACACAGCTATAGGACAAGACCAAGGTTTTTGTTATCATACATCTCTGTATCCAAAAAGCTTATCTGCTTCTCTGCAAAGGAAAGAATCCCTGCTCCATCTTAAATTTCAGTGCTGCACGCTTCTACCACAAATTAAACCACTACCTACATTTTAATGCATAGTTTCAAAGAGGCACAATGAAAGCATGCATACGCTCATAAGTCCAAAACAAATGATACTGTACTTTAATTGCAAGTCCAGACAAATCGGCATTGTCAGGCACTGGTGGCAAATCTAACTTGATGTCCATATCATACGTACGGCTGTGGACAAGGGCACCAAAGAGTGAGACCCGTGTCTCTTTCTCAAACTTGTCCCCAGCAGGGCAGCTCTGTGAGAACAGCCCTATGGCAGGGAGTCCAGTGCCAGGGGCCGCCTCCATTATCTGAAGCGTCTTTTGAATTGTGTCGTTGAACTGACATTCTTCATTTGTTATCAGAGACTGTATGTCAGCTTCAAACACACTCACATCATAATAGTCATAACCCTGGTATTTGACATTTCTCCCAACATATTTGTTGTTCATAAAATAGTCTTTTTTTTGTGGTACAAGCTGGGGAGGGCCCGTTCCAGCAAGCTGTACTAACAGATCCAAGACAGAATTCACTTCAGTAAATGGTAAGCATTCAGCTGTTTCCAGTTCCTCTACAAGATTCTCCAGTCTATCTGCTTGAGCACCCAGGCCACCAACTCTCAAGTTGAAAGACAGCATCAAAATTTTGTTTTTCACTGGAAGTCTGGAAATGTTTGATTGCAGCTTACGAGCCTCATCTTGAAAAAGGTTTAGGAACAGGGCATTATAAGCAACCCTTTTCAGATTTTGCTTAGCCCTTCTCTTGCTGATCTTCTGCCTGCCCAAGTGAACTTTCCATGGCAAACCTGTCAAGTGTGCTTCACACAAATCATTGAACAACTGTGTGATGCTCTCCATTTCAAATCAAGCTGTCAGGTTTCAGCAGTTACTGTCACGGTCTCTGATTTCATGTGAAGACCTGAAAAATATCGAGAAAAGCAAGAAACTCATAACGTATATAAGAAATTGATGAGTATACTTTGACTTAAACTGAGACAGCCCAAAACGAGTGAACTGACCCAGCAGATATTTAGAGGGCACGAGCTATAAAAACCACACTCTAACTTTGATCACAAGTGAAGTGATGGTGGAGGAAGCTTAATTCCAAACGCCTGATTTTGCTCGGCGGACTGAAATAGAAGAGAGAAGGCTGTCCTGATGTAACACAGGATTCCTGTGGGAAACACGTCTCCCTTTTCCCAGGAGACGTCCCCCGGCAGCGCCCTCAGCAGCAGCCGCGGGGCCGCGCAGGGCGGTGCTGACGGTGCGGGGCAGGCCGCAGGGAACCCGCCATCCCTGGCGCATCCGGAGCACCCACCGAGGAGATGCGGGGCTGCCCCGGAGGAGCGGCCGGGACTCACCCTGCGCATCCCGCTGGGCCCGAGCACGGCGCATCAGCCCCTCCTCGCCGCCTGCCACCAGCACCGCCCGCGGGGCTGTCAGCCCAGCCCAGCCCAGCCCAGCCCAGCCCAGCCCTTCCCGCCCGGGCCGTACCTGCGGCTCTCCCGAGGCAGCGGCGGGAGCGGGCTGGTGACACCGCCTCCTTCCCCAGCGCCCGGCGCCGTCACGTCACCCGAGCGCGACGGGAGCCGCCCCCGAGCGGCGGGAAGGGCCGGGGCCGTGCGGGGCCGGGGCCGTGCGGGGCCGGG
>VZRE01013816.1:74784-89788 GCA_013396775.1 Cephalopterus ornatus | reverse complement strand
TCATCATCATCATCATCATCATCATCGTAATTTAGGCTTGCACCCGTCGGAGATTCCCCGAAGAAAGAGCCGGGAGGGTCAGGATTAGGCAGGAGCCCCCCAGCCCGGTGCTGGCATCACCGAGGAGCTCCAGCCGTGCCCGCGGCGCAGGGGCGGGAGGCGGCGGGAGCTGAGCGGCCCCTCGGTACCGGGGCTGAGCCGCCGCCCTGCCGCCGGCCCGGGCGTCAGTAGCGCGGGGTCCTGCCCGTGAGCCGCTGGGAGCTTGTGACACCCCTGGCTAGACCCCTGGCTTTTGTGTTTAATTTCGTTTCCACCCATCCTAACTGCAGCGAAAAAGCTTTGAGAACAGAGCTCGAGGACAAAACCCCAAAGGTAAAACAAACTCCAAAGGCATTGACTTTTTAAAGTATGATACATTTCGTAAGCCAATCTCTTTATTTTTTTGCCTACACTCGGTACTAACAGTACCCATGGAAAATCGAGTCCAAAGGCTCAGGAGGCACACACGTGTGCACACACGACCCCTTAGAAGGACAGATTATCGTTAAAGTTTCCAATTAAAAAATCAAGGAGAAAAATCAAAATACAGGCATTACCTTTAATCAAATAAAGAGAAGTAGAATCCCTTTCAGTTTTATTTTCTAGGCATGATGCATAGTAAACAGCATCCTCATAACAAGATACTTTTATTAGTATGCTGAGATCTGTATCTAAGAAGTTTCCAAACTTACTATACTTTGTGGGTGCCACAGTATTGTCTGGGGGTGATTTGCAGGGATGATTGCAAAAATGCTACATTATGAAACTCCCCTCCATTCTTATGGAAAAGACAGTAAAAAGCATATGCAAATAACATGGTGCTTTCTGAAGCAATATACTCTCACTATGGATGTAGCAAGGAGAGGTTTTTTTGTTTGTTTTGCATAGTTTGTTTTATTTTTAGCATCAATCTGGTTGCCAAAAAGCAGCTTCCCAGTGTGAGTGAATACAGTGCAGTTCAACTGAGTGTGCAGTTTGAGTCTTGCAGAGGAATGAATATCAAAGCAGCAGAAACACCACCAAGTGGTTTTCTTCGCAGATACTGCTGTGAGGATGTTCTTACTACACCTTGACAGAAGAGCTGAACAGCGAAATGTTACTTATAAGTGCCAGATAATCTCATTACTCAACATTTGTTTGTAGTTTGGTTTAGAGCATTGTAAGAAGAGGAACGAAGGACAAACATTCTGGCTGGAACCCGCTGTGCTAATGGAAAACATGACAAACACCACTTTGCCATCAACTGCTCATCACCAGCACTCTGCTGCGAGCTGCCCCATCCAGCTGGCTGTCGGATAAACCCTTCATAGGAGCATTTCTTTGCCTAGTCCGCTCCAAGTGAGCTGACGTGCCACTATTTCAGCTCTTTGAACCAACCAGTCTCAAATTAATTGTACTAAACGCCAGAGCATGGTCCTGAGTTACTCATCTGTGGTCTGTGATGCAACACAAGAAGGAGGAACATGATTGTCTTCTTCCTGCTGACAGGGAAGGTGCTGGTGTCACCTGCTTTCACCATCACTCCTGACCTGCCAGTGGCTGTGACAGAGCTGGCGACAAAATTTTTGGGCCACTCTCCTGTTCACATTCACTGTGATGAAGACAGGTTGCAATGCAGACACTTTCTCACCTGTCCCTGGAAGTGAGACCTCGTGACTCACCTCTCTGAGGCTTGTGGCACCTCAAAATTAACAAGCTGGAAAGAAAAATAAATGAATAGATGATATATAGATAGGGGTGCTTAGTACTTACAATATGTTCTAGATCCTTTTCATAAAATACAACGCTACTACTTTATTTTCTTGAAGTGTTATCTATTTTATGGTGAGGAAAACAGAAATGAAGAAACCAGTCCTTACTTCCTCAATGTGGAAGCTTTCCCAGCTTGCCAGATCATTAACAAATGTTTTAAGCAGCAAAGGGGAAAAAATGTGCCATTTGCTCATAAGGCAAAGCCATGTGGACTACTAGAAATTACAGAATAATGTGAAAGGTTTAAGCAAAATAAGGGACAGGAAAAAGCGAAACCAACTGTAAATATTGATAAAAGTTAAGTTCGTAGGGTAGCAATTAATACACATTTCTTATATGTTCCATAACTCTGGGAGACAGGCCTACAAAAAGAACCACCATTCACAGAAATTAAACAAAAGTAGTTAAGCCAACATTAATGCATATTGCAGGAAAATAATTAAAATCAGGCAATTAAAGGCATGCAAAGTTGGATTTTTAGTTGGAATCAATTGCTACCATTTTGAAAGGGGTAATTTAAAATCATATAAACCTGTAGAACAGATGTTCAACTATGCAACAAACCATGCCAGAGGACATTAGTTAAGGAGGCATTTAGTGTCTCTTACATGCTTCAAAATGGCTTCTCTAAGAAGAACAGGGCAACCAGTATTTCAGGCTTCTAATTTACCACATTTGTTATTAAAGAAGATGTTAAGATAAAAACAGAGAGATTTCTTAGTAGTAGAGAGAGACAGCATATCTGCAGTCAGGAGGCATTTTGCATTCCCTGAGCTTGGACCGGATGTGTTTAAGGTCATAAACTACACACAGGATCAACACAGCACCACCACCTTTCATTTCCCCCCATCTTGTTTCCCAACTGCCCACCTTGATCCCATCCTGCATTCAACACACACATCTTGTAGGAGTATTTGCATCCTCAGAAGAAAACTGAAAATGAAATTTTAAAAAAGAATGCGAAAATCACTGGTAAGCAACCCATGGTATTGCTTTTTCTCACTATGATTGCATGGGAATGTATTTCTCAGTATTCATTAGAAAATGAACATTAAAATGTTCGTTTGCAGACACCCAGAGTAAATTAACTTGAGGATTCTGTGGATTCAATTCAACTACACAATGTAATACTGAAGCCTATTCAAATACTGTTCATCATTTCTTTTAATGCACCTTTAATATTAGCTTCAACCTTCAAATCCAAAAGTAGTAAAATTCCAAGTTAGTCCAAGGGGAAAGTCTTCTACTTTTGGATGTACCTAGTTCAAATATGCAAGATCTCTCCAGTTTCCTACTTAAGTCTTTTGTAGGAAAATCCCCCATGACAATAGCTTATAAGAAAATGTGAATGAGTCATAACTCTTAAGCACTATGAAACAATTTACAGGGATTTAGAAATATGCAGGGATTATCACAGTTCACATACAAAATTAATACCATCTTTTCCCAAATGCTAGCAGCATTCGTACTTGCTTCACTTTGAAAATTATGTAGTTCTTCATCCCAGTTTTAACAGTCATGTTCCTTTTACAAAAATGTCAGCGAGGATATTAATAGCCTCCTCAATTATTTTTAACAAAAAGTAAAATGCTCCCTGTCCCATCGGAAATTTTAACTTCTCTGTGTTTCTAATAAGGATGGGATTTCAGTTTACTGCTTTTATGAGGATGGTCAAACACTGAATGAAAATCTCAGTGGTCTATACAATTAGAATAGAAATTATTCAGAAGTTAGATTATTAGACCTAACTTCTTCTTTATGCAGGAAAACCAAACAGCTGTACTTCAAAAAGGCATGCATTAGATCTGTAATGGGAAAAGTACTGAAGTGGAAACAAGTAGATGGAAGTGATTACTTTAGTTTCCAGAACTTAAATATGAAGATTTAAATGTAATTTCTTCAGGATGCTCAGCAAGCACAACCCTTTAGAGCTTCGTGTCACTCAATCACTTTTAGAGATCTCTGATGTATATTTTTTCTTGTGTCTCAGCAGACTTTCATCTGATGTTCCTTATGGGATGTAGAGATTTCTTAAATACAGGAAAATATACTTATTCCATTTTCCTGAACTACAGCAATGGCTGTGTTTCCTATAATGATGTTGAATATCCTTTTCAATTACAAATACTGAGTATTTGCCAATAAGGCAAGGAATGTCCCTTCATTTGGGTGAAATGTTAACCTCCTGGAAGGTGGAGTTTTGTAATTGATTTCAGGAGGTCAAAGATTTCCCTGCATCTGATGTAAAATCAAGGCCATTCTTCAGTAAAAGTAAATATATAGTAATGGTATTAAGGATTCTAAATTCAGAGTGGAGTTGGCATTAACTATGACATAACCATGTTGCACAAAAGTCTTCTATGCACTAAGATTTCTGAAGTGTTGCTTGGATCTTGTGGCTCTTAAAGGTGTCAAGATTTGGTTTAATACCTTTGATACTTATAGGTATTTATCTAAACTTTTTATATTCATGTGGTACACTGAAAATCTTAAGGCATTTGTCAGTCAGTAAACTACATGATGATAAAAACCCCTCCCATATACAAGCTGCCATCCTGCCTTCCTTGTAGATTTACTGTTGCATTTCAACAATTTAACCCAAATAAACAGTCTTTGAAAAGGAAAAGTTCAGATTATCAGTGAGAAAAAATGGTTTCAGCTTCCCAAACGTATTCACAGCATAGGAGTTGAAAAGGGTTTTGTTTTAGGGGTTTTGTTTGTTTTAATGTGGATCTCCAGAAAGTTGCAGAACCGCATCTCTTTCAAAAGTTTCTGATGAACACTAGGATCCAGGTTCTCACATGTAAAACCTCTATGTTTATGGGTTTTTTTGTTTGGGTTTGTTTTCGTTTGTTTGGGGGTTTGTGTGGGTTTTTTTTTTTGTTTGTTTTGCAATCTAGGAAGAATAAAATTTGGATCAAAATCTTGCCCTACATTATGCTAGTATTGCTTTGGACTTCTGTCAGAAAGAAGCTCCATCTTATCCAGAGTATGTTGATATATGAAGGGCATTCTACCCCCAAAACTATTGCTAGGCTATTAAAATAATTAATTTTTTCTTGCTGTCTCTATTAAATTGCTGGATTTTGCTCCTGCTCTGCCACCTTGCAGTCTGCCTTCAGAAAACCAAAACCAATGTCTTCTTAAAACTCGTAAAGAAACATATTCAGACAGAAGATATATTTACCTCTTGTCTAAGGACACTCCAAAATTCCAAATGTTTTATATACCCTCCAAAATTAACTCCTAGAAACTACATAAAACATGACAAAACAACACGTCTCTAGACCACCTCTTTGAGTTGTTAGCACATGAATATTACATGTCTGAGGCACTAGATTTCCCCCCTCTCCTTTCTTTCCCCCCTAAGGCATTGGATTTTTTTACCCCTTGGAAACGAGACATGAAAATGGAAAACAACATGAACTTGTACCCACATAAATTCTGCTTTGTATTTCTCTGTTTGTCTTTGTTACAAGCAGCAAGGTGTGTAACTCACTCAAAATCAATAGTGGCATGAACTCATTCGGTCTCTCCTAGGACACAACAGAATTTGCCAGCTGGTCAGAAGGACCTTCATGACGTCGGCTGGCAAAACCTTGCTAGTCTTTAGAGTTGCGTTTGACGTGGCATAATGAAATGCTAACCTGACCTCATCAGCTCAGATACCTCCCTGTCCTTTGGGAAAACGGAGTTGTGCAACATAGCTTGTTTTAATAACTGCTGGCAAATGCAGGCCAACCTTTTCAGTCCAGCAATCACAGACGGGTAAGTTGTATGTCAGTCCCATTTTTTTTCACTTGGCTTGAAACAGAGGAATAGGCTTTCCGAGTAATCTTGCTGTAAAAATTCTACATTAAAAATTGTTTGCTTGAATGTGTATTTTTTCAAACTGTCAGAAAAGGAGTAAATTCAGACCTGTCTCTCTGCATTTCCCAAGGACAGCCTCAGTTACAGTCTGTTCTCAATTGTTTGGCTGTGATAGTAGATAGTAAAACAGGTATCTGATAGAGTATATCCTGTAAGAGAGACAGTCATTTATATCGATTCTCATGACTTATGAACATCATAACTTCAGTTGATGTATATATATACCAGTGACTATGTACCTGTAACATAATACAATACTGCTAAAAGCACAAAAAAGAGACTTCAGAGTGGAATTTCAGTGAACAAAACAGATTTTGAAGTGGGTTGAGTAAAGAGAGATTTGTTTTTCCAAAGAATGTTAATACTTGTTAAAGTAAGAAAAGGAGTGGAAATACCTGATGCTTTAATATTGGTGTCCTATTCTAAAAAGTAAGCCTATACTTGAAAGTACATGAGCAAGAAACAGGACTGCCTGACACAGCCGAATGCTGCAAAAGTAAAGGACTAGCACAATAGCTGTCATTAACAGTATACAAACAGAAGTCTCTGAAATAGCTATCCATGAATGCAGGGATGCTTCATCCTGCATCACCAGAAGTAAAAATAAAAAGAGAGGTTTTTGTTTCATTGACTATAAATACGGTTAAAATCTCACAGTCCCATAGGTTCAGCACCTTCATCAGGAAAGGCAGAAAAGAAGCTCCATCTGGTGGTGTGGTTGATTGTAATTGCTTTTCAATTTCATCTAATTGTAAATGCATTCCTCTGCAGCAACAAAATGAAAAATTGAAGTAACATGTAAAAGATCACCTGTTGTCCAAGTGGAACCAGCATTGTTTAACACTAAGATCGGAAAACACTCTAAAATCAGGACCTTCTTCTGTTTGAAGCAAATCAGTTGAAGCCTTTCAATACAAGGTACACATGATCCTGTTAGGGTACTCATCGGGGATAGAAACAGACCATCAAACAAAAATGGAAGGCTTGCATTAGCACACTTCAAGAGGTGACCTGCTGCAGTCTGGGGTGGGGAGAAGGCAGAAAAAAGGATGAAGGAGAAGGAGGTGTGTGGATGTGAAGTCAAGGTTGCTGCTGAACCTGTCACATAAAAGTTTATGGAACATTTACAGAGGTATTAAAAAGAATGTTGCTGTGTCTCATAATAAGGAAATAAACCATTCTTCAGTTTAGTTATTTTTTATAAGAAATTAACTTTTCTTCAATGACCAAATGGCAATTTTGTTGAAAAGATGCTACTTCTTGTCTTGAAAAAAAAATCTTGAACAGATTTGCAACATCTTAGGATGAAAAACAAAGTAGATGCTTGAATCAATTTCTTATGTAGTAAAATGACTAAATTTTAGGAAGCTGTTTTCTTCTTCTCTGCCTCCACTATATTCTTATCGTCTGAGCTGTGAAAACTGTAGACATGGACAAAACCAGTAAAGGAACCTGGATGAACAGAACAGCCTAGCAAAAATAAAAGATCAGGCTGACCAACACCTATACTGGCTATTTGTGAAGAATTGCTGAACAAAATGCTGGTGGCCACGTAAAATAATTTGACCTAAGCTTACAAATAATTTTAGCAAGTATTTAATTGCAAATATCTGTGTACCTGCAACATCTGAGTAATTCCAGCAAAGTCACTGCTTTGCAGGGTTGGGAGACATGTTCCCCCAAGCTGATGTTATAAAAAGTTATAAGCATTGTAAAATATAAAACTAATTGGGTAAATGATACTAGGTGTAGCCACTGAAATTCTATGCCTCATTTCATGTACCAGCTCATGTCTGCTACTGCTCCTTGAAGAACCCACAGCAGTTTCTCTCAAGACAGTATCCTAGCCCAGGTTTGTGCTAAAAACCAGCAATCTTAAACAAAGATATACATAAACCTTGTCCTGCAAACTCAGTTAAAAAATATACACTTTTTGTAGTCTTTTGTAGTGCCCACATTTCAATGGGCAATGTGCTGCATTTCATCAAATCATCATTTTTTTTTTAAAGAGTACAGAGCTTAGTATTAATTACCCACCAAAAAACAAAAATCCATGTTAAAAGAATGATTAAAGGAATACAGATTCAAGCACCAACACACTAAAAATTGCTCAAAGTCATATTGCCTTTATAACCTTAATGCAGCCCTTTTTATTTTTTTGAGCATATCATTTAGGTTACAGCCTTTAATTATGCATTTTAGGCCATTTTTCTCTCAGGACTGTCTCATTAAGCACACAAAAGAGACAGCTACTCAGTAGTGTTATCACTGCTCTTCTCTACAGTGCTCAAAGTGTAGCTGTAGGCCTTACTTACTGAACACGATTCCAGTCCTGCTTTGGAGATGTGATTGGATTTCCTCATTGGATCTCCCACTGTGCTCAGCACCACAGTATCTTCAAGTACCTCCAAAATAGTAGACTACTATGAGATGAAGTATTCCTGATTTTACCATTAGAGAGCTGAGCTGCAGAAAGGCCAAGGTAAAAAGTGTCTGTTTATTCTAAGTGCTTATTTTGGAAGTGTGCAACTTGACTGTTGAAGTTGCTTATGAGTATAGAATACTTTTCATGGAACTCAGAGCATCACTCCTTTTGATTTCAGCAGGAGCTCTAAGTGCTCAGTACCTCTGAAATCTGACTGTTTGGGTTATCAGGGTAGAAAGTTAGCAACACGCAACAGGTAACCAAGTTAGTTTAAGAATTTGCATAGCACTGCTAGGTGCTTAATGTCGGGAGCAGCAATGAAATTTAGTCCCTTAAGGCTAGAAAATCACTTGCCTCCACGGCAGGACCATCCTTTGCCTTCTTGAGTTCTTTGTAATTTGAAGCAAATGAAGTCTAAGTTCTCCAGCCATGTATGTAGTATGTGATCATGGCATTAAAATCTTATCAAAGAATGTAATCATGATTCATATAATCATAAATTGGAATTGCAACCTCAATAAAGTTCTTTTACACTTTCTTCCTAGTACTGGCTTGGCACAATTCAGGGCAGTTCCTTTTGCAAGCTATCTGCAGATAATACATAGTTCACATTTTTATATTTAAGCATAAGTTTAGCTAAATATGTTTCCTTTGCTGGTATCTGGATTCTAATCTGCTGTAACTGCTTCTGTCTCCATTTTCATATCCAACTAAAACAAAAGGACAAATCCCACGTCTCCTACTTCTTTTGGCTCCCAAACTGAGGAGACATTTAAAGGCTGCTACTCCATGATTCAGTGCATCATTTCTAATGTCTCTGTAATATGATAGACTGTGAATGCAACCTAATGGTGCCAGAACTGAGTTGTTTATCTTTTTACTGGGTGAAGCAGAAGGACTCAACTCACTTCAGTTTGAAAATACTTCAAGAAAAAGCCACTCCTTGTAAGGAGTTCAAAAACAATTCAGTTGAAAGAAGACACTTTGTTTCCAAAATAAAGATGTTCTTGAAGAAGAAGGTGCCATTCACACCCTGTTCTGTCTCCTTGCATTTAATTTCACTTAATTTTATATGCTGTTTTCAACTTATCCCACCAAGTGAAGAAGAAATGGCATTTCTTACTTCTTCCACAAGAAGGATGCATTCATTCCCCAAAAGAAGTCCCTTCCTTTTCACTCCAAAGGTTTATCTTGGCCAAATGCAGAGCATTTTTATTTAACTGTGAAGCCTGCGTCACTTTCAAATTTGAAGATTAATGGCTCTATGTAAAATTCAATGTCTCTTTTCTGCCATGTGTTCAAGGGGGTGTCTTATCATTTTGGTTTACAACTGTATCCATGTACTCATCATTTCTTAATTCATATGACAGAACAGGAAGACCCATAAAATAGTAGCATTCGACTACAACAAGATGAAAACTGCTTTCTTTATTTTTCACATTTAAGTGCAGTGGATAAAAGCAGTGAGATGGTGACTTTTCAGTATGTTCTGCAGAGAGCTCTAATCCTGCAGGCAACCAGTGAGGTCTAAAATTTATGTTTATACTCTTATCTGTGCTTCTGTGTCTCATATATTCTTACATGTTTATAGTCATATACATGTGCGTATTTACATTAATTTGCTAGTTACTCTTCACACAGTCTTTTCAATACTTCCTGAACCAAACTTGCTTCCTCTGATCCTACGAGCCAGTTAAACATTAGCTGCTGTCAAGCACTGGTGGGGGGTGGGGGCAGGGATAATTTTTTTAATGTATTTCTAGACTAAAACTTTGAATCTTGCTCAAAAGATTGAAATGTACGATTCTAATTTTAAACTTGTGTCCTTCACTTTTGATAATGCCACACTGGTCCCTAAACATTTAGATCCTGCTGGAAGTACTACTCTTAGCTGGGATCATGCTTTTTGTTTGTTCAGGTTTTTTTAATCTTGGGTTAAATTACTACACAGTTTCTGTTCCTTGATTTCATAGATAATACTGGAGAGAGAAATCAAGAATCTAAGCACTTCGGTAGCTGCTTTTTGACGACCTGCATGCAGGCGGGGTGGCTGAGACAAGGTCTCTATCCAGCCATGGGGAAACAGGCTTCCAGCTGGCTCAGAGAACAGCCTCCTCTCTCTGTGGCTTCCTGCCTCTGCTGGCAACGTCTCCAGCTTCTCTTTGCTTGAAACCAGCAACCACATGACTCAGAGGCTGCATGGTAAAAGAGTGATTGAAATTTTACTGCTGTAAACCTGCAAGGCCACACTTTTCTGCCTATGCTCGGTGGAAACACCTACAGCCAGCCCCACGTGAGGCTGCAGAAGTGTGAAGTGCATCATGGCACCTTTTATGGTTTGGAGGTGCCAGAGAAACAGTTTATCTGGGGGGGGAAATGCCAGTGACAATCAAAATACTTATTATCAATATGCATTAACATACAAAGGACTGCACAATAACAGGTACAGGAAATATTACTGACTTACTGGTGTGAATGGCAAATCCTCTCCTTGAAGTAGTCTGGAAGCTGAAGTTGCGACAGGAAAAAAATACTCTGCACTGGTCTTAAGAGAAAATGCATTCTACTTCTAAATTTACACACTTTTTATTTTTAAGGTGTGTACAGGAAGGACTGCTTAGTTTTATTTTCTCTTTGCTTTGCATTCTGAATCTTCATGACAGTGTATTAAAGTAACAGTGTGATCTGCTGCAATCCCAGGAGCAGCACTAGTGTTTCTAGAAATGAAATCTCTAAGGATACTATCAAGCTAACTTATGCAGGGACAACTAATATCCTTTAGCACACCAATTCATATAACTGGAAAAATTATGTACAGATCGAGAACAAAACTGCCATGAAGAGTTTAACACGATCATGTTAATTGGTTAGTCAATTTGAGGAGAAATAGTGTCTGTTATATGTAATGCTGGGAGAAGAGACCTTAGCAATGGAAAAAGCAGCAGGTTTTCACCATCGTGTAATGGGACAAGGAGAAGGACACATATTTATTGCCTGTGGAAGGTCAAGGTGAGTGTGGAAGTGCTCCCTAGGACGTTTCTCAGAAGATGAAGGGGCAACCAGAGAAACACAGCCACAGACTGTTACCTGCTGCAAGGAAGTGTGAATAGAGAACAGAGTGCACGTGCCTTATATTAGCCATAATGTAAATGCCAATTGATTTGTTTAGGAGGAGACAGAAAGTGCATGATAATTCCCTGGTACCATGCAGATCCTTGACAAAATCTGATCCTTGGAAGGCAAGTGGAGGTGAAGACCCTGCTGGAATATATATGAAATACACTCCTGTTCCCCAGAACCTTACTGAAGGAATTATCCCTCACATTTCTTCCACTGTAATACCACAAAATTGAGTGAGTTTCCCAGATTACAGGGGGCTTTAACTCTGAAAGAAACAGATCAGATGCTTGGTTGTTTGCGTTTTTTAAATTGCATCGTAAACCAAATCCAACCACTTTGTCCATGGTTAGCGTTCAATATTCTTCCTTGTTTGAACAACTGATTTCTGGAGTAGCTTGGCAAAGCTTTGTCTGTAATCCCCTTGAAGAACAAGTCTGAGTGGGATCTTTTTTAGAGTCCATCACTGCTCTGACTTCATGGACTGAAGTGCATAAAAAAGAGGGTATAAAACTAGCTGTCCACATATTCCACTTTCCTCAATGAAAAAAACAGTTGATACTGATCAAGTAAATTGCCAGGTTTCACTCTTATGCACTTTATTAATTTCAGATGAACATGGCACTAGAGGTATCTGTTTGTTTTTGTTTTGCAAAGTACTAATTACAATAGCCAAGGTTAAAGGATTTAGACAACTTCCTTCCTTCCCTTCTGCAGTCAACATAATTTAAGAAAGAAAAAACAGTGACTGAAAATAAAAAAACTCTGATTCACCTTAAAGGCACAAACCAATTTCAAAATGCTGTGATAATTTGTTTGGATTTGATTTTACAAAACTCTAAATCTCTTAATAATGTTGTTTTTTAAAACATAAAATCCAGCAGAAAGATTAGGTTAAGATAGTTCTTCCATAGGGAAAAAAAAAATACACGCAAGAAGCAGCTGGGCTTCACAACTAGAGATATTGTACATAATGTGAAGATCAGACTTTTCTTTCCAAACTCTGTCATTTTATACCAAAACAGAATTGAATTTCACCAGTCTCAGGAAATATTTGAGATCCTTCTGTATTCCAAGCTATTACCACAAATTGCCTCAAGGCAATCCTTTCCTCTTTACTACAGCCTGTATCTGTCTTCAAGCAAGCAGAAACTGAATTGCTGTAGAACTGCATTACCCTCTCACAGGTTTGAAATCCTTGGGAAAATTGTGATAGCTTTAAATCTTAAATTATTTAAAACTTAAAAGGTTTGAGTTTTTTTACAATATATGGAAATCTCATACCAAATTACTCATAAAACTGTAACAAGCACTATAAAAATGCCAGCATTAACCAATAATTAGCATACACACACACACATATATATACATATATAATTTAAATATAGGGAAATTCTGTATCTTGAAGCACAGACTACTGGATTGCTAAGTGGGGGTTTTTTAACGTCGTTCAGTATCTTCAGGGACTTCTCTAAAACACACACACATAATAGAACAGCCAACACATATGAGTAAGAGTGGGTTAAGATTAATTGCCTGACAGATGAACCAACAGTGATGTGAATCCTTCAATGCTCCACTGAGCTGCAGTGAACTACACTTCTGCCAGAATCCATAAAATACTGACTTAATATGCAACCATGAATCTTGACTCTCTTGACCCCTCCCTAACATATTTTTCTCTCCTTTCTTTTGCCATCCTTTTGTATCTCTAGCAGAGAGCATAAATTTTATTAGTGTGGAGAAGCTCACAAAAAACCCAAACAACAGAACCCCCACAAAACAAATAAAAGCAAACAAAAACAAAACCCACATACAAACAAAAAAAACCCACCTCCACATGCTGCTTTGAGTACAGCTGAATTTCCTGCCTGGCTCCCTGGGCTTATTGATCAGAGACTTGAACTTTTCACCCCTGTAGTAGAACAGGCTTTCTGATCATCGCAGTGTGATGCTCATCTGCGCACAGAGGCTTCTGCTTGAGGGTATGGTAATAACTAACATTAATCCTGTAGTGCTTTTCCCATTAATGTTTGCATGCTTTAAATTAGAAGGTTACTATTATTACATAGCCTTTTTTGATTCATAATAATCCAATCAATCCAATTTATATAGGCAATATGACTGCAGGATTCAGCCCTCCTCCACTGGCATTAATGAGCCACTGACTTTGTGATGTGTGGTTTCATCTCAGCCTCACACAATGAAGGCTACAAGCCACTGAGATCAGAGTAGCAGCATCCTGATGTCACTCCAGCACACAAGCACTCGGAAAGCACATGCCCTGAAACAAGTGGATCTGAATCAGCCTAACAAGCTAGAAGCACTGGACTAGTAACTCCTGGCTAGCATTCCCCTTTCCATCGGGCAGTCATGGCTCTGTAACACTGACCTAACAAGGACCAGCCTTTTCACACTGCAAGCTGCTCAAGCTACTAAGCCAATGGCATGGAGCAGACCCAAACATAGGCAAAGTACCAGGAAACTGCAGTCTGTGCTAGAAGCGGAGCCTGGGCCTACTGGCTGCTGAAGCTGGAGCTGTAAGAGAAATTCACCAGACTGGAACACCTAGAAAACCAAATCGCTACCTGCTTACCTCAGCCAAACAGGCAATACCCGACCAGGCAGTGAGCCAGAGTGCTCAAGTTATGGTATCAAAGCACCAAGATACGCAGCTGGTGAATGAGTAAAGTCATAGAATAGTTGATGGTTCGTATCTGTGTAACACTGCAGTTGTTGGAACAAATGACCTTTCTATAACCTATACTTTTCTTCACTAAACAAAGTTCCTATACTAATATACATTGAAGAAACTTTTCCCCTTGGCATCTCTTGAGAGAAATAATCACTCATGTACACCTGAGCGTTAACACTGAGTGTCTCATCAAGAAATAGCAGGTCAAGATCTCCACAGGGCAAGCCTGAGATCTCTAGAACAACTGTTGTAAAACTGCAATTGAAACCAAGAATCAAGTTTGCCAGCTTGAGGGACTTTTGGTGAACAGACCTGAGTGGTATTTAAGGCAAGGTTACATACAGCCTGAGTGTACAGAAACAGCAACTACCAAGTTGCTTGGTACCATTTTAAATTAAATCAGGAGCCATGAAGGCTGGGGACTGGGAGAAGAAATACTGCAGGAAGGCGGAAAAGAGGAAATTTTTGTGCATTCTTTATATGAAATATTCAAAGTGCAGAAGTGGCAGTGATACAGCACATGGGAGGCAGGGCCCTATCCCATGGCCCTTGCTTAACTGAGCAGACTTTCAGGAAACCTGAGGACCTTTCAATACTGCCCCTCAACACCTGCAGAGCAACTTGTGAATCACAGAATGGTTTGGGCTGGAAGGAACCTCAAAGATTGTACAGCTCCAACCACCCTGCCGTGGGCAGGGACACCATTCACTACACCAGGTTGCTCAGAGCTCCATCCACCCTGGCCTTGAACACCTCTAGGGATGGGGCATCCCCAGCTTTTCTGAGCAACCTGTTCCAGTGCCTCAACAGTCTCACAGCAAAGAAGAATTTCTCCTTCATATCTAATGTAAACCTACTCTCTTTCAGTTTGAAGCCATTCCCCCTTGTCCTGTCAGCACATGACCCCGTAAGCAGTCCCTCTGCAGCTCGCGTGATCTCCCTCTGGGCGCTGACAGGCACATGCTTTAACCATCGCTCACTACCGCAGTTGCACAACGCAGCCGTGCGGGTGTCGCTGCCCGACCGGTGCCGGGGCTGTCCGGACCCCGCGGGGACCGAGAGCCCCGACCGCCCCCACGCCCCGGGAGGGGACGGGCAGCGCGCCC
>VZRE01013816.1:0-74313 GCA_013396775.1 Cephalopterus ornatus | reverse complement strand
GGGGGGCGAGGGGTAGGGGGAGAATATAAATTAGCCCCCGCTGGGTTTGCGGTCTCCCGCAGCGCCTCAAAGAGCGTAAGACCGCGCTGGCACGAGGAGTCACGGAGTCGATTAGGTTGGAAAAGAGCTCTGAGGTCATCGAGTCTAACCTATAGAAAGGAGAAGGAGAGGGTGAGCCAGTGGAAGAGGTAACAGCGCTTTATCAGCGCTACCCAGTAAGTCCCACGGGGAGCGGCACCCACAGATTCCCGGTCCAAGCAGGGAGGGGCTGAGGGGCTCTCTCAGCAGCGAGGGAGGCTTTGGCTGAAGCCTGGCTGCAGATGGCAACCTGAAAGCCCTCTCGCATTTTGTCCTTGCTTCTGCCAAAGTTTCGTGTGACGCAGTGGCCAACTGCTCCATTGTTTTGGACACCTCAGTGTTGGGAAGTCCAGTTTTGGCAGCTCGCTCTCGTGTCTTTGACTGTTGTAAGTTCCAGTCAGACCCTCTTGCGGTTTCAAAGCATCACAGAATCAGTTAGGTTGGAAAAGAACTCTCAGATCATCAGAGTCCTTTATTGTATGTATTTATGGCCTAACACCACCATGTCAACTAGACCACTGCAGTCACTTCAGTCTTTCCATAAACGCCTCAGGGGATGGTAACTCCTTGACCTCCTTGAGTGGCCCATTCCAATGTCTAATCACCCTTTCTGTGAAGAAATTCCTCCTCAAATTCCTTAGTAATGCTTTTTAGCCGCTAATTAGAAAGCTTTCTACTGGTGTGGCAGGCAGGGCGTCTGTCAATACCTGCTTCTCTTCCACATCCATGCCAAGGTGCCTGTTCTCTAAGAGCTTCGGGAAAGAAGTTTATTGAGGGATGGAGGAAGGAACAAGGGGACAGACCTTTATGCTGCTTGGGAAGCTTCATACTTGCCCGTGTAATAACCTTATTTTCTCTGATCTGCTGGACTGAAGGGTTCTTGTGACTATGGAACACCTACGGGAAAGGTTTTAAGCTAAAGGTAGATTAAAGATAGGCAATTGGACCAAAGGACTGAATGCTGAGTTTGGTAAGAAAAGCTGGGTGCTGAACCCTGTTGAAAATCAGTTTCCTATGTTAAATTAGAAGGCTGCTACAGAAGATGTAACCTTACTGTACATCTCCTGACTTTTATTTGAAAATTTTAAGCCTGTCCTCAAGTATTGTTCTGGTGGTGTGTGCGCTCTTCTGACCTCTGAAGTGTTCTACAGAGGAGAATGTATTGATTCAAAAACTAATTCTGCTTTGGTCTTTGCTTTTCCACTAAGATTACATAAATGCTTAGCCTGCCTATTTAGTTACAACTGCTTCAACAAATGGGGCAGCAAGGGCTGAAGAAAGTGTTCCAGTGTGACATTAAGCTAAATGTATAATGATGTGAAACGAGATCTTCTGTTGACTCGTGCTGTGTGCAGTCATGTCTTTACATAACACATAAAATACTGTTGTATAGCATATAAAATGCAAAAAAACCCACCCCAAAATAATGTATTGGGTGTACCTAGAGACTTTATGCAAATGGATACACTTTGAAGACAATCACCTCATATTATTTTTTTCCCTCTCATTTGGGTATAATATACTGCTGTCTGAAAAGTAGAGGTTTTCTTTTGTGTTTCTTAGTTTTTGTTTGTTTGGGGTTTTTTCCAGAACGGATTTTCACGTAGGATTTACATTACAAATATATTCCTAATAGGTATCTTTTTTGATCCCGGAATGTGCCCTGCTACCTGAAGTGCTGAAAAGCACAATTGCAGATATTGGAGAGTACTACCTGGTGAGGAATTTATCCCTTCATGAATTGGTCACTCACGAATTCATTGATGCTTTCGTGAAGAAAGGTAAGGAGGAAATGAGAACATGGCAGATGCAGTAATAATGTTTTTTTTTTCATCGCACAGTAAAATCCATTTATTATTATTTATTCTGGAAAATATTTTAAAGGATGGGAAGGAAAAGTATTAAGAGAATTCCGCATGAATTTCTTTATTTGCTTTTTTCTGCCTTGTGGTGTGTCAACATTTGTTTACACCCACTGGGTCCAAAAGTGCTATGAATGTTGCTTATTAATTTCTCTCTATTCTGTCTTAATTCTGCAAGCCAGCTATCAAGAGGGCTTTCATGTATCCTCACACCTGTTTCTTCCACAACTTCTCTTTATGCGGATTCCTGTAGATATTGGCTCCCTTCTCCCATTATCATTCCTTCATACTTCAACGAAGAGCTGTGTTAGCTGTGTTACACAGCAAGCAAGAGAAAAAATATGCTTCCTTATTTTTTTGGTTTTTTGCTAATGGAGCTGCAGCAGCTCATCCTTACACGGTAGGAGTAAAGAGGATATGAAGAAAGATATAGCCCCTGCCCAGCCAACTTGCTGTTGCATACTCAGACCACGCTGTTTTCATCTAGCAGGGCCCACTTCTTTGGCTTATGATAGCTGTTGTACCCTTCAGCTGATAGCCACGGAGGAACAAAAAAACTTCAGAGTGAAAAGAGAGGAGAAGAGAGAACATGCAGATGAAATAGGAGAACAAGAGATGCATTACTTGCTAAGTGTGGGACTCTTTTCTTACTTCCTTTAATCTCATTAATGTTCTTTTATGCCAGTAGTTTTCTGGAGGCAATATGGCATTTGTGTGCAGAGTTCACAGGATCTGACACTTCTGTTTTAAAAACCAAAATTGTTTAGTGGCAGATAATGCTACAAAATACATTTAGTGGTGTGAGTGTCTTCCCCCTTGTCTTTGTGTGATCTGGTAACAGGAATGTGTCTGGAAAAAAATTGGGGTTTCTGTATGCTGAGTGGGGAGAGTCACAGGTGGAATGAAAGGAAGTGTTTTCATATTGGGGCATATTTTTAATGTTATCCATATTATAGGTCTTTTTAAAATGTTGCTAGTCCAAGGCTTATAAAAATAATTACAATGCTGTTTTGCTTGAGAAGGTGGAAGAAAGTTACTTGATGAAAACACAAGGGTTTAGAGTGATTAAAATGGTATTTGTCATGTTTGGTTATCTTGAGATGAATTGCTTATGTTGTCATGTCTGTCTTTAAAAAATGTGTAATCTCATGGTTTTCTGCTTTACTATTAAAGGTTCATGCTACGCCCTTACCTATAAGACAAAAATTGATCAAGATAATACTGCAGCTCTGCTACCAAATGGTATGGGGGTCTGTTTTGTTTTCAGTAATATATATCAATTGTGATCTGTTGGTTTTTTTCTTTTTGTTTGGGATGATGTAAACTGAAAAATAATGCTTACTGTACTTGTCAACTTTATTAGAAATATGTTTGAATTGGAAAAATATTAATTTTAACTTTGTTCTTCATTCATGTGGTTGAATTATTTAATATAAAGGAAATTTTAAAATCAGCTTTGCTTATTTATGGTCAAATTGTCAATGCTTCAATCATAATTGAATTGCTACAGAGGATTATTTTTGTGAAAACATTGCATTCCTACTTCTTGTTTCCTGCTGATCTTTAAGACAGAATTTGTACCAAAACAAAGTTACCAGCGGTGCTTAGGAGCACTTCTAAAATATTAGATGTTTATTCTTGTGAGACCCCACCTTGGGTACTTCATCCAGCGCTGGGGTCCCCAGCACAGGAAAGATATGGACCTGCTGGAGTAAGTCCAGAGGAGAGCCCTGAAGACAATCTCCCACGAGGACAGAATGAGAGAGTTTGGGTTTTTCACCCCGGAGAGAGAGGGCTCTGGAGAGGCCTTAGAGCACCTTCCACATCCTAAAGGGAGCCTGCAAGAGAGCCAGAGTGGAAAATTTTAGAAGGGCTTGTAGTGAGAGGACAAGGGGGAATGGCTTCAAACTGAGAGTAGATTTAGATTAGATATTAGGAAGAAACTCTTTTACTGCGAGGGTGGTGAGACCCTGGGACAGGTTGCCCAGAGAAGCTGTGGCTGCCCCATCCCTGGAAGTGTTCACGGTCAGGCTGAATGTGTCTTTGAGCAACCTGGTCTAGTGCAAGGTGTCCCTGCCCATGGCAGGGAGTTGGAACTGGTTGATCTTTAAGGTCCCTTCCAACTCAAACCATTCTATGATGATTCCATGATTCCTTAAGAACTATATAACTTGTTAAAAGTCTGTTTCAGTTGTATCAGAGTTTTATGACAAACATCATAAAACATCACACATCTCAGGTAGAATTTTACACGCAGAGAAAATGAAGCTGTTTTGGGCTTCAAATACATTGTCTTATTTCTGTTTAACAGTATATCAGATATTATAGAAATACAAATTGGTCTATCAGCCCTCTAGCCTAAGTCACTGTAATATGACAGGTGCCCATGAGGGCATAAGTAATTCAGATTCTTCAGAATTCCTTTATGTGTCTGTTAACCCAGTCCTAGCAAAATGGATACTGGATAGTGGAGTTGCGTTTGTTTGATACAGTTGTCACAGGTATGCACAATTAATGCAGAGACAGTGTTACAGTTCCTGGTGATGTCACTATGTGAACTCTTCAGCGACAGCCTAATTTGTTTGTATTCTGTGCTGTACTCTTGCTTGTACAGTAGAACCCAAAGACTGTAGCAGAGAGCTGTTGTGTGAAATTCTGTACCAAGCAGCAGCTGCCAGATTTTGTTTATGATCATAGGAGTGGACTTGTTCCAGCACATACTTGCTCATCGCTAACAAGTATAGCTTACTCAACATGAGTAGTCCTGCTGGAGGTTGAAGAACAGCTTTTGTTTATTTAGTTGAGCAGTGCATCTATGTTTACTAAATCTGACCCTTGTGTAACATAGCGCTCAGCTACTGACACAGCAAGTGCTAAGGGACAAGTGGAGGAAAGACTGAGGCAATGAACTAAGTAGTACAGTAAAAAAGCTGCGACTATCTCAGGAATAATATTACATTTTTCTTATTCTAGTTCATAAGACCTCTTCGATAAAAAAGAGTAATTGAGTTATAACTTTTTTTTTTAAGGATTAATCTGGTAATCCATTTAACTGGAACTAAGGAGTCCGCATTACTTTAGTAATGTAATTGATCGAAAGCTAACGTTGTAAAAGGTATATGGTTCTCTGAAGACTTCAGAGGGAACCAAGTGGAAGATTAATTCTATTAAAGTTTGTTTTGTTTGTAGGAAAATTAATTCTATCAGTGGATAAGGATACTTACGAGGAACTTGGACTGCAAGGTCGCCCTTCTCGGTACTCTGGCAAAAAAGCAATGAGATATAGTAAGTGTTGTTTATATTAACAGTGCTTATTTCAGAAGCACCTTTTTAGGATGTTGAACCAGAAAAGTTGAAACTTCCCTTTCATTAAAATTAGTTATTGTCTAGGTCATCTTTTTCCAGGTGCAAATACAAGGACTGTCTGAAAAGAAAAATTACTTTTTTTCCCAGATGATAAAGCCAGCTGTAAGGACACAAATACGTTAACTTTTTAGTACTCTATAAAATTTTGGAGGTTTTCGTTGTGTTGTTTATACTGGAGTGATGTAGGACTCAAGAATTCTTGTATACTGTGGATAGTATCCATGCCTTCTGATTTAAATAGAAAAATACTAAACTGATTAAAGTAGAGCTTAAAATTTGTGCACTGTACCAAGAAAAAAAAAAAATCAGTGAAGAGCCTCCCCCAAGACTGCTTCCTTGAAAGGGAGAATTGTACTATGATTGATACATTTAAAATGTTAGTCTCCATATACAAGTACTTGGAAAATGTTGTAAATTTTTAACAGCTGCAGAGGAGACATGTTGAGAGTGATTTTTGCAAAATAAAAATAAATAACCAACACGAACACTATGCCATCTCAAATGTTTTGGAACTTGCAGTACTTGATAGGTGGTTACATAAAAACTTTAGAAGGGGAAACTTGTTATCTCTAGTAAGTATTTTGGCAAAATGGGACATGGTTTTACCATTCAGTTTGTGAAGTAAACTGTATCACGAAATTTCTATTTGAAAAATAAATATAACTTAGCCATGGAGCAATTCACCTAATAAAAAACCTGTTGAAAAAGTGTCATTGCTGTCTACATGGCTTTTATTGTTAGAAATTCTAGCTTTTTTTTTTTTTTAACTGCTAATAGCTCACATAATTACAAAGATATTTTTAAGGACTTCTGTCAGTGCCATTTCAAAAGGACTCTGTCCTTACAGTCACTAGAAAGCAGTTCCAGATTATATCAAAACAAGGACAGCAGGAGTTGAATATTTATGTACATAATGGGGAGTCATATTTGCATAATCAAATACTTTGTAAAGATGCTGGATGTGTGAAAAGGGAGTTTAATGTTCTTTGGTTTCTTTGTGTTCTTCTAGGTCTTAATTAATTTAATAGTAAAATTTATTTCTGTTGAGTACCCGTTGCTTTTGTACATTTTCTGCAGTTATCACTATTGACTTGACCGATGACAGCTTTCACCCTGAGAGCAAGAAACATAACAGAGTGCTCTGGGCCTTGAAAGAAAAGAAACCTTTAGAGTTTGACTTCCTACTGGCTTGGTATAATACAGGTAATAAGAACTAAATGTAAAACTAAAATGTAACTGACACGAAGTCCGAATATTTTTAGTTTACTGTTCGTTTCTAGTGATTGTCCAAATGCATTTTTAGTGGAAGGAAAAGTTAGATTAAAATGTGTTTGGGTGGGATTTTTTTGTTTGCTTTGTTTATTTGTTGTGGGGAGGGTGTCACTTCCTACACACAGAACGTTTCAGTTCAGGAACACAACAGTGATTCAAAGGAGATATGTTAGTTGCTTCATTTCCTTTTCTTTATGTTGCCCAGGCTTTCTGGCAAAACTTTGCCTATTTGATGGTGCTGCCTCTTTATACATTTCCGACATAACAATTATAAATACACATTTTTTGAGTTTTTTAATTAATTCACGTAAGTTACATGTCTGGTCATATGCTTGAGATGGGGAACTTTGATTTCATCATTACTTAGAGGACATTATAGAGTCCCTATTTCTACCATGTGCTATGTCCACTGAAACACACAGTCTGCTGCTTTATCACTTTATTCTCAAGCACTTGTTTGAGGTTGGAGCCAAGGAAGAGATTGTTACAAGAAATTAGATTGTTTCAAATCATCTTCTAGTATTTGCTTATCTACTGTTTTCTAATTACATTTTTTTTTCTTCTGGGACTTAAGTATTGTTCTTCCTCTGAGGGTCATTTTTCAAAGTCCTCAGTTGTTTGTATTGCCTCAGAACAGACTGTATGTAGGGATATGTAGCATATGCATAGAACTGATGAAAACTGCACATCTGTACTGTCAAAAATACTTTTCTTCATCACAGATGTGTAGCTTTTAGTGTTGTTCTGCTTTGAGTCTCCACACTAGTGAGAACAGATATCAGAAATGTCCCTGAGAATGCTTTCCCATCTCCTCTTTAATTTTTCCTGGCTCTTCAAGTCTGAGAGGGAGTTAACTGACCTGAGAAATGAAAGCTGCTTGCAAGCTCCTTTAGCAGTGTCCCATGTTTCACTCCATGTTTCCCTTCCCCCTTTTTAAACTCTAATCATATGACAAGGATCCTTCCTTGTTTGTCATACAGAAATTGTTTACGGGTTTGCAATTCATGTCCTTGTAGTCTTCAAGAAAGAGTCACAGTGAAGGCTGTTGCGTGGTGACATAAATCCAACCAAAGGTGGCAGATCTTCATGATTGGATTTATTGACCACGGACAGAGATATGTTTCTTGTGTTTGTTGTTGCCCATGTTAACAGCATTTCTTTTCCTCACTTTCTTACATCCCCAAAACAGGTCAAGTCAATCATTTAATGAATATGGAGTTAAATCTCAATGCCTTTCTATGCAGGAATCTTGCGCTCATAACACATGAAAGACCATTAGTTCCTTAGTCCTGACGAAAATAAAACTTTCAGAGATTTTCATTAATAGACATGAGCCATGGTGTAGATTCTGCTGGAAGGGGAAAAGAGGGCTGTATTTTGTCAAGAGAATCGTGTCCTCTGTGAACATTCTGCTTTCAGCCTTTCTGCTGATAACTGGTGTTTCTTGCTATGGCCAGCACTGCAGGATTTTTTGTTTTCATACCCTTTTTTCCCCACATAGTGGTGTCAGCACCAAGAGGAACAGAAAAAGGGAATATGGAATGTTTCATGTCCTTGATGACAGAGGCAAAACAATCTTTTCTCTTTTCTGTTACTGTGATTTCTGTGGCAGTTTTACATGTTTATTGGATGGAATTCACTGGCCTCCAAAAAGCTTTGACAACATGCCTGGTTGTCATTGACATGGAAAGTTATGCTGTAGGCTAGAGAAATTGTTCTGTTGGGGTCTTGACTGTAGTCTTTGAGATTTCCTTAAGTTAGGGCTATAGCTGAGGCTCCCACATGCAGCAGACATTTCAAATGTATGATTTTTTTATATTTTACGAAGAATTCTAGAGTGATGCTATACTTTCTTTGAACCTGTTAGTCTAACAATTTCCAAGAGGAAGTATAGGCTGAAGGAAGATCATCTGCTCTGGCACACTCAGACTTAGATATATCTATATCTATATAAAAACACTAATAAGAATTCAGTGGCTGCCTGTCTTTGTCACTGTGCCCTTTGGTACTTGGAAAGCCTTTTTTTGAAGGATGACTAAAAAGGATCGGCTTAACCCTCCTTTTTCTACTTCCCCAAATGATTCTCCTTGATGATAGAAATATGGCTGAGGGAGTTTAAGCAGTTTATATGTTTTAACAGCAGGTCTTAGATATTGTGTTCTGCAGTGAACTATCCTGTTTTTGTATTTCTTCTGTTCATACATGCCTTTTCTGTGGTATTTAAATGTTGTTCTGCACTTGAGACTTGTCATGAATAAGGTATTATTTCTTGGTCTCCTAGAGACCCATTGTTACTTTATGAAAATAGCACACGTATTATCTGGAATTTGAAATTTAGGAGAATTGATTCCATGTCAATTATCTTACTGCTTCGAAATCAAGGTGGTTAATATCTCTGAATTTACAATATGTCTGCTTAGGTTAGTTTTTTTATTCTGGGTTAGGATTTCAGAATTTTACCTGCTGGTTTGGATCTCTTACTAGTACTTTCACACAAGTCCACCAAGGTACATTTAACTTCTACAGCCATGCTGCATTTGAAGACTTAGCATTGTTGTTTGGGTTTTGTTATTCTTCTAGTAAAGTGAGATTTGTGACATGGTCTGATTTCTCTCCCCTCTCCCCTTTCTGCTCTCTTTAGTCACTGTGCTCCAGACTATCTTGGAATTCCTCTTTGCATCTGTTCTTAAACCTGTAGTCACCGACTCACTTTTGCATTATTCAGGGAAAACAGTGTTCTGGGATGATGTTCCTGCTTTGTTTCCTATGTTCCTTTTCAGGAATATCATTGACTTTCTCTTTCTAATGAGTTAATTTTTTTACTTACCCAGATGATTCTATTTGAATTTTCTGTTGGAAAATTTATGCTTATTAGTTAAATAGTAACTTTACTGAGCTATACTGAGTTGCTAAATCTTCCACTAATATTTATGTCCAAGAAGATAAGGAAGCTGAAGATTCTGTGGCTTTTGGCAAGATAACAGCACGAAAGCAGTTTTACACTGCATTTTTTTGTATACATATACAAAGGTTTCATGTATTCAGTGCTCATTTTGTTTCGTAGTTTCATAACAGTTGTTTATGGTACTGTGTTGTTAAGGTGCAGAGGGATCGACACTGATGTCATACTTCTCAAAAAACCAAATACGGGCCCTGAAGCCGAAAATAACATTCAGCACATTAAGGGACTTGCAGTGTCCAGTGTTACAAAGTAATGACCTACAAGGAAAGCCGGAGGAGTCCTGCAGTACGGAGGAACTCTTTGAATGGCTGGGTGCTGTCTTGAACCAAGTTAGCTTGTAAGTATTGGAATTTCTTTGATCTTTAAATACATTTTAAGTAAGGAAAGCCACAATTTATTTTGAGAAATAGTTGAATAATAATTAAGACATATTTCTTTAAGTAGAAAGGCTGTTATGCTGAAAAATGTTTGTTGTAAGTCTTGAATGACCTATCTGTGTTCTTAGGGGTGCCCATGTGTACTGTTTTGGGCTGGGATGGAGTCAATTTTCCTCGTAATAACTGATGTGGTGCTGTGTTTTGGATTTGTGACCGAGAGTGTTGGTAACACAGGGATGTTTTAGCTATTGCTGAGCAGGGCTTACACAGTGTCAAGGCTTTTTGTGTTTCTCGTACAGCCCTGCCAGTGAGGAGGCTGGGGCTGGGCCGGGGGCTGGGAGAGAACACAGCCCCGACAGCAGACCCCAGGTGACCAGAAGGATATCCCACACCCTATGGTGAAATGCTCAGCAGTAAAAGCTGGGAGAAGGAAGGGTGGGATGTGTTCAGAGTCACAGCATGTGTCCTCCCAAGTCGGTTAGGCGCGATAGAGCCCTGCTTTCCTGGAGATGGCTACGCATCTGCCTGCTGAGGGGAAGGACTAAATTGATTCCTTAGCGTGCTTTGCTTTCGTGTACAACTTTTCCTTTACTTATTAAATTGTCTTTGGCTCACCCCATGCATTTTCTCCCTTTTACCCTTTCAGTTCTCTCCCCCGTTGCACTGGGGGGGAGCGAGTGAGCGAGCAGCTGTGTGGTTTTAGGGTGCTTTACCAGGGTTAACACACAGGACCATGAGATCTTTTGTTTAAATTCCTTGGTCATTAGTTGCTTTGGCATTAATTTAGGTGATGTATATAGAGACTACTTGTTTGGTACAAGTTTTGATTACTAAGGCTTCCTATAAAATATTTAAAGTATATTTATTTTAGTTCCTTTGTTGTTTGTTTTTTTTCCAGAGACAACAATTCATCTAGCTTCTTATCAACCTACTGCTGTCCTGAGCCCAACACAGTGGTGGAAAAAGCTTTCTTGTGCACAATCACAGGTTTTATAATTCCTGAGAAGATAATTCAGTTGTTGGAGCAGCTGTGGTAAGGGCTAACAGGAGCACATTACTAAAACATTTGTATTTTAACACTTTTTAATTTTTGAAATCACTTTTAAATAATTTTCAGTAGTGCTGTTGGAGGTAAACAGCAAAATATATAAAATGAAGACTTTTTTAATTAGGAAGTGAGCTAGGAGCTTAGCATCAGTATAAGAAACGTAATAAAGAATTTTGGATACTTCAAATTTGAAAGTGCCTGCTCTGTATTCTAGTCATGAATTTGGTTTTTATCTAAATTTCTAAGAAACTGGCTGTACTGAGCTCCTACATTTTTAAAATTTCCCCTATCTGTGAAAATCAGATGCCCTCAAATACATCTGATTTAGTATTTTTAACTAGTGATGGAAAATATAATTGAAATCCCTTTATGAAACCAGAAAGAGTATCACAAGGTACTTCAAGGTTATTACACCACTACAATAAATTATAGTGAGTTTTTTTAATCAAGTGCTGTAATGTAGGACACTGGATAATGATGAATGGGGTAGCTGCAGTTCTAATTCAGTATCAAAGTACATTATACTAGTGTGTCATGAATGTGTGTGGAATCTGTTGTATTCTGTACTAGTGCTACTGGCAGTAAATTTTGGAAGCTCCTTGCTCCATGGGTGAGACAAACTTGAAGTGCCTAGTGGCTATCAATTGTGGTACTGACTTGTGACAATATTACTGTTGCTTTAGCTGGAATATGATCATTATTCTTTGAGCAATTTCCAAATCTCATGCAGAAAGCCTCCCTAGGCAAGGGTTGGAACACAAATTTCCTTGGCTTTTATTCTCTACTTAAGAGCAGTGGATAATGTCTGGGTTTGATTATTTATAATCTGTTTCCTTTCTGGTGGTGAAAGTATTTGTGTCAAGCATAGCCTGACCATGTTTCTTCCTCTGATGTCTTTTTTTGCCTGATAGAAATTGTTCTCACTGAATGTTCTATTTTCTGAGAGACAGTGTATGCTGTAGGAAATTCAGAACTGGTACTTTACAACTTAGAACTTTTTCTAATTGCTATAAGTTGCAGGTTTGCCATGTCTAAAAGTATGGTAGGAATAATGAAGAGTCAATCTTACTTCATTTCCTCATTTTTTTCCTTCATTTACTGATAGAATATTTTCTTTTGAGCTTATTTATTGTGTACTAAAGAGAGGTTTTTAACTGTTAATAAATTTTCACTAAAGTATGTCTTTGTTTTACTTTATACTGTGTATTTGAATGTGCTGTCTATTCCGTTATAATTATCGATTATCTTGTCTTCTTGCTTGCAGTTGCTATTTTGGTGAACCAAAACTGGCTTACTGGCTGACCTTAACTGTGCATGGCTTTGCAGACAGCCCTGTTTCCTGGAGAGAAAGTGAACATGGTTTCCACAAAGGAGGAGAGAACTTGTACAACTTTGTAATTTTTAGAAATCTGGACTACTGGCTTCAGATGGCTGTAGGAGCTCATGATGATTGTCCTCCATAAGGCTACGTCTGCAGAAGAAGTTTTCTAATAATCCCATGTTACTGATAGAAACCTAATAAAATTTTTTTTATCAAAGTGGTTATGTAACAGATTAAGTACTAAAAGTCTGTATATGTTTTTGTTATTTGTAGCCAATGGAAGGAATGGATTTTTGTTTCTTCACCATCATACAGTGCCTTCTCAAAAATTTCCCAATTCTAGCTCTAAGAAAAAATTAAGTTTTTGAGAGTTTAAATTCTCAGGAATTGTCTGCAGCTGGTCCTTTTATTCAGGAGCAAATCTGGAGTTTTAAAGTTTTAAAGTTTTGCAGATTGACAGCTAAAATATTTGAAAGGACAGCTCATTGTGGGATTTACTGTTTTATTTCTTCATATTTAAAACATCTGTAAAACCTTCATATTCCCATTTCAGGTATTTCAGCCTACATGCTAGCAAATAAAAAAAAAGGGAGATGTGTTCTCTGAATCCTATAACTTGAGGTTTTGAGTTGGTTTCTAGCTTTCCCTTGTTTTTTTTTAAACCGGTACAAAATGCAGTTGAAAAACCTTGTGTTGTTAATAGTCACTGCAGTTGGTCTACTCTTAGACTCTGTGAGATAATACTGCATTAACCAGACCCATCTTTTCTAGGAAGGTCCAATGCTGCACTTGCCTCTTAGGAGACAGGCTTTTCTTGCTGGGCTTCACAGTTGCATAGAAGAGAAACTATGGGGTGAAATTCACTCCTTTCTTATCCCCTGCAGACAATGGTGAACCTGTGGAAAGAGGGGTTTTTTTTCTGAATTGAGGGACAGCAGCTTGTTCCTTACCATCTGTAAGGTCAGATGGAGTACTATCTCCGCAGGAGACTCCCAAGCATGGAGGAGACCCTTGCTGAGAAAAGGAACAGGACGGCATAGCTCACAAGTTCGGGGAACAGGTTAGGAGGGAAGATCTGGGACTGGGCCGGACAGGCAGGAATTCAAGGAAGAGTGGGCGGGGACGTGAGTTGGAGAGAAAAGTTTTTGCCTGAGAATGAAAGATGGTTGCTGGTGGTGTTCTTGCACTTTGTTGCCTGCCTGTGAGGGAGGACAGGAAAATGCAAAAGATTCCTGAGAGCTGCAAAAGTAATGGGGAGCAGCTGTGCACCAGCTGCTTCTGAGATCAAAGGGGACAGTGCTTACTAAGAAATTTTGCCTCTGGGGAGTGTTTTATGTAGCATGGGGAAGGAGAGCCAAATATGTGAAAGCAGAGACAAGCCTTGGGCAAGCTGGTTGCATGAGGAGTAGAGGTTTTTGTTGTCCTGGTATGTGGACAGTGATAAGCCACTCCTTGAGAGCTAGGGAGCTGCTCTGCTTTAACCTGAGTCCTTCTACTGAGCTGTGTGTTCCTGCCTCTGCTGGTGGATGGAAAGGGAATTTTGTTGAGAGGTTAGTAAGGGGTAGCAGAACCATCTGGAAATGGCCACAAAGACCACGTGTTTTTCCAGCCATGCTATTTGAGTAAGTGGTTATGTGCATTCAGAAACTGGTGGGTGTGGAACAAATAGAGAACAAACTTCCATGTTGACAAAGAGGAAATAAAAGCTGAGGTAGTTGGATAGCATGTGCTATGCAAAATCACTCTAAATACAACATATTTGCCTTTTTGGTTTGCAAATGCTGACTGAATCAGAAATCTGCCTGGAGAAATAAAGTTATGTATCCCATAATGGCAAGAGTGGGAGACTAATGGTTATGACAGCATTAGGAGTTAGTATTTTGTGTGAGGAAGGGCATATTGGCATGGAGGACACTGAGAAAGCTAGGGGTAAGGATGTGAACAAGAAATTCCATTATCAGATTCCAGACATGCTGTGGTTGCAGAGGGGGAAAAAAAGCAAGACTTGGCACAGGTGGGGTTTGGGGAATGCAGGAGACACAAGAATGTCGCTTAATGAAGGAGAAGCATAAGCTGTGTTTTGGCTGCATCATGCCGTCATTTACTGGGGCATATCCATTTTGAAGAGGCTAGTCAATATGTAAAGTTGGATGTCTGGAAAAGAAGCCAATAAAGAAACAGGTTCATACATCATTGGCCTGGGGATTGCATAGAAATTGTGGGAGTGAGGAAGGTTGCTCCAAGATGTGCCATAACATTCTTGTTACAAGTCATTTATGTGCTTTTATTATTCCTTGCTACAGGCTGCCTCTCTTTGGTTTACTTGTAAGGTTTCTGAGAGTGTTATAAAAATGCCAAAAATTTAACACTGTCTTGAGGTGGGTTGATGTTGCTGTTGATTGCAGTTAGCAGTTGGGCTGCTTAAGCAGCACTGCAGAGCCAGGGTGGAGTTTTGCTTGTATAGAGAGTGCCCCATCTACAGATGCTGCAAAAAGAAATGGTGAGGCAGACAAAAGATAAAAAGGAAAACAAGAGCTTAGAGGGGTGTTTCTCTTCTCCCTCTCACGGGAGGTGAGTAGCAAATCAGTGGCTGATCTAGGATTAAAATGAAGGCTTTTTGTAGCTAGTCCAGTACTCTGACTACTAGATTATAGTTCCTCTGATGCTGTTAATTAAAGATTAATGCATGCAATTGACTCTGTCTTACTGTGCTAGCTGTACTGGAACATGCGTGAACTGTTTCTCTTAATCATTTTTTTCACAGAGTAGAGCTCAAAGAGCAAAACTGGAGACTAATTCAATTAATGGGCTATTAAATAACCACATTCTGAATAGTAGCAAGAATTTCAGAAATATCTACTATAGACTAAGGCAACTTCAAGTGGCCTCTGTTTCACCCTTGGAAGTAGCTTCCAGCACTGCTTAAAAATACTTGTTCTAATGCAGGTGTATGCAGGGAGCAAGAAGGGGGAGCTAAAGTTCATTTACTCTTATTCTTGGAACAGAGATGCAGAAAAGCAGGGATGCTGAGTACTGAGCTACCTACACTTGCTGGTAGTGTGAATGACTACAGTGCTTCTTTGGATTCTAGTGCAGCCTGATCTGACAGAAGTGGAGGTTTGCTTGAGGTTTTTTGGTGGGTTTTTCTTTTTTCTTTTTTTGTTTGTTTGTTCGTTTTTGCTTTTGCATTTTTTTGTGGGTGGTGGGAGAGGACATGGGGGCAGATAGTTTGAGACAGAAAGGCAAGAGTGCCTGAGGAACTGTGGTAAAGACAACTGGGTTTTACTTGTAGCCCTGGTAACAAATTGCTGGGTGACCTTCTACAAATAGCTCGGCAGTTCTGTGCTGCTCCGACACTTTCCCATTCAATGTAACAGACTTAGAGATGCTACTTGCTTTGTAGAGCACTTTGAGAGAGCCGTAGGTTACCATTTAGTGTTTACAGCATTTACTTCAGAACCTAGAATCAGTGCTTGCCACATCCGTCTTCCTCTGAAGACTGCTCATCAGAGAGGGGTGGTTTTGGCCAGGGCTTCAGGGCAAAGCAAGTCCTATCTTTCCTCTACCTGCCTGGAGGGTGATGTAAGTGAAGGAAGTGGTGTGGGGTTTACTCTGCTTAAGGCAAGACTGTAATGTGCTGGAAAAACATGACTCCATTTAGTCAGCAGCATTGTAGAGGACAGAGGCATGAAGGGTAACTAAGGGTAACACGAAGCGTTTTGGATATTTATAAAAATGTAAAAGGGCTTTTCTTGTTAAAAGAATGGTTGTGCATCATTAAAGGCATCAAAAGCAAAGGGGGAACATGCTTTGTGAATCAGGAGGAAGAGCAATCCTTAGCAGTTGCTAATCTATTTATGTTCCAGTCATGCTCAGAGTGTGGCTTTGAGGTCTGAAGCTCTTGTAATTGCCTGGAATATGTCACTCTGCAGCCAGATTCATTGTTCTGTTCTCCCTGAGAGGAAGGCTGGGATTTTTAACTATAGGACTTCGGTTTCAGTCCAGCAGAGAGACATGGCTAAATTCCCATGCATTGTTTTGTTGAAACACTATTAATTATGGCTTCCGTTATAAGCATGTCAGTTCTATGTGATCTAGGCAAAAAATTGATGCATTTGGTGGGAAGCTGCCAGACCTTTATTTTGGGGGTTATACATGAGTTTTAGGAGCCAAGTTTTGATCACTGTTGATAGAAGTCCCTTAAACTCTGCAGAATCAGTAGGATGCTTTTTTGGTTCCCTGATTTCTCCAAGGGTCAGAGGCTTGGTTTTTTTCTTTCCTTTTTCTCAGCTTCTTGCTGCCAGGCTTTCTTTGCTATTCCCCAAGCAGTGCTCAAAACATTTAGACATTAAGCCTCTCATTAAATTAGAGTGAACTTGAAGCTCCATGCCTCACAAAGAAGAGGGGCAAGATTCAGCAGGGATTGAACATGTTTTCAGGAAGCGATATAAGATGTGGCTTCGAAACGGCTTCCAGCCCAACCTCACCTGTGTTACTTTGCATGGGAACCTCTCTCCTTTGTGCCTTCCCTTGAAGAGAAATGAGTGTGGTTTTAAATAATGAAGAATTCCTGTAACTTTCTTTCAAGTCCCTAAGGTATTGTCAACCGTGGGAACCTCTCTACATAGCTCCTATGGAAGCAGAAGCTTGGAGCAAAGCCATGATGCTTCCACGTAAGAAAGCACACAAGCTCTAGGCAAAACTCTTCACTGGTGTTGGTAGACTGGGTGGAAAAAACCAATTTTTATTCTATAGATTTGTTTCTTTCGTGAATGATAGTCTATGCTGACTTTTTCTCTCTGGGGGCTGAGTGGAGTTGCTGCTGAGTTTCACCTAAATGTGAGACTTGTTTTGATCCAGATGCTGTTCTCTCTCCTTGCATGGCTTGACCAAGTGAACTGTATGCTGAGGACCTCTAGGGCGAGGAGCTGTGAAGAAAATACCTTTCTCTGTGACTGTCAGAAGGTAGGCCTGCTCCATCCAGGGCTGCTTTGCTACTTCATACTCTGGGACAGCTCGCTCTTTCTTGTCTTACTCCAGTATGCATTGGTGAGTTGGTTCAGAAAGTTCAAGTGCTCCTGGATTTACTGGCATCTGTTTCTTGAATCACTCACTGTGTTGAAATTGAGAAATCATCCAGGGAAATGGGCTTTGCTGCAGGACAGGGCCCACTCAGTGTCCTGCTTGCCCAACTCTGCCCTTGGCTAGCAATTGCCACAGCCTGTGTAGATGAGCAAGCAGAATTTTCTTTCAGGGAAGAACTGTGGAGTTCCTGCCCTCTCTTCTGGAAGAGTAGTCTGACAACCATCATCTGGACAGAAAGCCCTCAGCACTGAGAGCTCACTCACTCTAACTCACAAATGGTATGGATCTGAGATGGTACCTGTTGGGATTTTTATTTTCCCTCAGAGATCAGTCATTTCCAGAGTACCTGCCATTTTCTCAAAGACACAAAAAATGTGATTTGGAAACAAAGTTAAAGGGCTGGAAACTGCAGTGGTAACTTATGATGGATGTTTGACTGAAGCTTTTTCAACAGCACAGAAATTGCTTCATGAACCAAATTTGTCCAGAATGTCATATGTGCTTGTCCCTGTAAATTGTGAGGACATGGTAGAAGCACCTCAGGTTCTTAAAGTGTGTCAGCTCATACAATTACCATTCTAAAATGGCTGTGGTGCCCCCTTTCTTACTTCTGAATTCGATTTCAACAAAAAAAAAGCCAGTATATAAAGAGGAAAACAAATTTAGAAGTTGGTCTTGGATTGAGACTAGGCATGAAAAATTTTGCCTTGATGGTAATACAAAAAAATAGATACATAATTTTCAGACTTAAGGTGAGCCTCTGATGTGTTTCTCTCTAAACTCATCTTCAAACAATCCGAGAGTCTTGTGGGCAGAAAAGAACAAAATGTTAACATGGTTGACTTCAGTGTGCATAAAGAACTCCCAGGTTCTTTCGTAGTGTCCTGAATTCAGTAAAAACATGGTTTTTTCTTCTTAATGAACAAATAGCTTACAATGCCAAATGCCTCTGAGCATGTTTAAGTTTATTCCATTCACAATCAAACAAAATGAGATTTTCTCTGTTCTAAGAGGAAAAATATATAAATACAAGAATCTGTGCAAAAATCAAGAAGCCAATCAGTGTTGTAAGAAACCCACTTGGTTTCTTGCTCTCGTGCAACTGTGGTAAGAAAAAAATCCTCTGGATAATTGCCTATGAAAGGCTTATAAGTAAGTACTGTTGTGGATGGCATCACCTGGTGACACTGGCCACTAGAGCTGTATTCTCTTATCAGCTCTGTGTGACCCTGAGTTAGGGCATATTTTTCTGGAGTTAGATTTTTCAGAGAATCTAGTTTCTATTTAGAAGTAAAAATAAGTAGCAGCTACTTATGGCCTTCAATTCTCTTGACTTCACTAATCTTCTGGTTTGGTGGGGTTTTGTTTGTTTGTTTGTTTGTTTTGGTTTTTGTTTGTTTGGGGTTTTGTTGTTTGTTTGTTTGTTTTGAGTCCCACAGATGTTTCACTGCATCTGCAAGTGGGAATTACTACAGTCGGTTTAATTGCAGAGGGGATAAACTTGATTCCTGCCATCTAAAACCTTCCTGCATGAACTTCCTGGATGTTCTCACTGAAGGATTCACTATACGTAGTAGCACATTTAGAGGGAAATAGTGCAACTTCCTGAGCACTTCACTCAATTTCTGACCAGTTCTTACACTGAACACGAAATGCCATAGCCTGCCAAGCAGCATCATGTCACGCGCTGTACTAATGTGTAACAGGAGACCACCTCTGCCTTCCAGTGCTTCCTTGTGAAAAAAAAAAAAAAAAAAAAGTTGGGGAGAAGAGTGACGAAGTTGCATGAAAGATTTTTTTGTTGTTACTAAAAAAGGGAGGCTGGGGAAGAGGGAAAAGCACTAAGGAGTGTTTCACCTAATACACTCCATTGGCCCTTCTTAAACAAGAGTCAGAAATTTTTCCTTGCCTCGTGGTACTGTTGTGGTCAGACACGCAGCCTATTGAGCTGTGCCCCTGTGGCCGCTCTGAGGGTGTTACTGCAGGCAGGATAATGCCCTCTTTACCAGGTTTTGGAGGTATTGGGGAATTACTGAAGGGATCTGTCACTCCATGTTTTTCCTTCTTCTATCCCAATAGCATCTGGCTTGCCTCGGTGATGGAAAAGGTCAGTACATGGGAAAATCCTGAAACAGACTGTCAAGAACAGTAACAGTTAGAGATAGTGAAAACCTGTTTCCAGACATTGTAAAGAGCCAGGAGAAGTTTTCTGGGAAGGGAATTGAAGCTGACCAAAGAGAAGTCTGGACTATTACATTAATTAGCCTGTCATGAGGTTTTTGAAAGCAAAGATGGAGTTCTATTAGCATGTTGGCTTCAAGGCAAGTGAGAGCTGGCTGGAGCCTGTTCATCTGCATGTATTTTCAGGATGAATTAGAGCTTTAAAGCCTGTGGGTTTTGTTGAAAAATGAGATTTTGAAAGAAGCGAGTTGGCTGCTAGGATTCAGAATCACAACAAAGCCAAAATAAACTTCATATTTCTTAACCCCCATGTCACCATGAGGTCCAGATTATCCCAGATCCTTGTGCAAATGCACAAGGGCCCAGCATTGTGAGCTGCCAGGTTTTAGTGAGAAGGGGTCAAAGGAAAATAAACCAAAGTTTTCCGTTATGTAAATACATGGCAGGTATGAAAAAACTGAGTTATTCAAACCTGATAATGTTTGTGAGGAAAGGCAGTAAGAATAGGAAAAAGAGCTAGGGATATGAGTAAACTGAAAACTCAGACAGTGACTTCAGTGTTTGGCACAAGTCAGTAGAATAAATAAAGCACGGAGATGCTGGGGGGCAGGGAAAGAGACACGTCCAGAGTAGCATAAACAGCAAGTCTTGAGCCAGTGTACTGTGCATTGTGTTAGGAGGCATTAAGTCGGGTTTGTGGGAAAGTTGGATAACAGCAAAAAGAGACTAAAGGATTTGAATGAAGGCGACCGAAAGATTGCTGTGCTCCAGTCATTTTTGTACTCTGGTATGAATCGCATGCAGCCCCAGGGGACTTCAAAGATGAATACTGACATAATGCTAGGAGAGAAATGGGCTTTCTTTTTATTAGAAAAGATGCAGATTAGATAAAACTGTGATTTATGTCATTCTGAGCATGTGGGGAGCTGGCATCAAGGGCTGAGAAACCAGCAAATTACAAAGGCCCAAAGAAAAATGAACTGGATCCCAAGGGACTGTCTATTCTCTCCTGAAACAAAACGATCATTAAGGAAGATAAAATTACTAAAATTAGGTAGTTAATATAATTTTGGGCTGACTGCAGCCAGCAGTGAACATGGACTACTTCATGTCAGTGTGAATGGGAAATGAAGAGTCTAAATGTCTTAGTTTCTTTCATGTTGTATAGTAGCAGCAATGGAGAGGCCAAATGAAAAGAGTACCAGGCTTTCCCCAGCACCCGTCTTCCTTTTCCAGGTATTGCTGACCTCTTCAGCTGGGGAAAGGTTTTACATGTCCTTGTCAAAAGCTGTTCTGAGTGCCTGTGAACTTCTGCTTCAAGGGTGCTGTTGAGTGAAGGCAACACAGCAGAGAGGGATGAAGGGTGTTAAATATGTGGCTGGATATTGTACTGATCCGAAAGATGAGGAAGAATACAGTGCACAGCCTTGCAGAAGTTCCTGATGCACGTGGCTTCTGCCTCTTCCCTCAGTAAACCTGAGGGACACAATTTTTTATAATTATATATTTCCCTATGATTCAATCAGGGGATGCGTAGTTACCGCTAAAGAAAGAAAACTGCCATTCAGATCAGCTCTCTCTAGGCAGGAAAAGCCTGTGAAGATCAAATAACAGTGTGAAGTCATTTTGCTGTTCCACATTCTGTTAAAAAAAATAAAAGATTTTGTTTACCACAGAGGACATCAAGGAGGATGCCTGATACCTGCCTCTAGAGTTCCTACGATTGCTTGTGGAAGCCACCCTGTCATATATAATCTTACACCAAGAATCTTTAAAGTGAAGCTCCTGAATGCCAGAAGGCCCTGGTTTGTAGTTTTGTGAACATTTCTGATCTTCACAAGTGTTGAATTCAGAAATTCTGCAGGCACATTTTTAGGTCAGTGTGACAGGGCAATGAACCTGAGTTTCAAGTTGTCACGATGCAAAGGTAACTGGGTGACTTGTTAGTAAAACACTTAAAAAATTAAGAACATTACAGACAAAAATATGGCTAAAACTCTTATGATGGGCAAAACCTTGTAAACTTATCCATGCAGAATATACGTGTGAGTATTGCATGTTAAATGCATTGTGTGCGTGCAACTGGCTGGTTATGTGTCATAAATACATTTTAAATATATTCTGCTTTTACTGCAGTTATGTCCCTAAACCATGGTGACTGTCAAAAATGTCAAACTTCACCACTATCTTAAAGCATAGGTTCATTAATTTGCACAAATAAAAAAGTAAGGGTGGAGGGAAATCTATAGCTAAGATTTTTGAAAAGTTTGAGGTCATTTTGCTCTTCTCCAAGGCTGTGCAAATGGTTATATGCTTGTCAATTAAACTGGTTCGGGACTTTTTTACCCGTCCTGGGCACCCAGCCAGCCTAACTTACAAAACTGCAATTATCATGATTGTTAGGAATAGTTCCACTTCTTCCCTCGGATTTCTTCTGCCTTGCTTCTTTTCTTCTTTGAGGAAGTCTTAAATTTTCCTGTCAGTTCTGAGGAGACCCTGATTTTCCCCTTAGAGGTTCCCACAGAGACACAGTCGCAGAGGCTCTCCAGCTCTCTGAAAAATGTTATCCTTCCAGAGGCAGCAACAAGCAAGAGTGTCGCTGCACGGGATCAAATCCCTGCCGCCTCCAACCTACAAAGCTGAGTCTTACTGCTAGGAGGCCTACAGCATTTTGGGATTTTTAATTTTATGGTTTAACACAGAATTTCTAAATATATTTTGAATTTGAAAATAATTTGAAGGCTGACGGTCTTTGGTGTTTGCGTAATTCCTCATTTAGGACCACACCATTTCTGTGGCAGTTGCTGGAACTCGGTCAGTGAATGCTTCCGAGGTATTTTGATGCCCCTCCACAAAACATGAACAGAATAGAAAGAACTGGCACCAGATGCTGACCACCTGGCAGCCTTTGGCCTGCAAGTACCGTGGTTTCAGGGTGCCTTTGGTAAAGCAGCCTTTACTACACTGATGCCTCTGGCCCCACAGTCTCCAGGAGAAACAAGCCACTGCTTTTGTCAGGCTCCTGGATGACTCCTTTCCAACACTAGGGTGTAGATGTGCATGGCTTTAGTTATTAAGGACAGCACGCTGGAAGGTGCAGTTTCTTGTTGCTGGTTGAGATGAGATCGCAGCTTCCTTCACGAGAAAGCCTGAGAGGTGTTGATAGTGTGTGGATCTGGTGGGGAAACTGGGCAAGTCTGTAGCTTGAGCAATGCTGTACTCTGCTCTTTTATCACCAGTGATTTGCAGGGCCAAGCGTGGCAGCAGTCCAGGCACAGCACACGGGCGCCTTCGCACAGCGCTTCGAACAGAGCTCCTGTTGTGCACAGTAAGAAAAACAGATGTAAGAGATCCTTGATCTCAGCTGTCATCCTTGCGCAGGAGCTGTGCCTCTCTTCCCCGTGTTTCATGTCGATTCTGGGTGGGATGATCTGATTCTCCCTTGTCCGTGCAAGTGGTTTCAGTTTGAGGTGGTGGCCTGAGAGAGAAAATCCAGTGCTTATCTCGGCAGAGCCTTGTTCTGCTGGGCTGTTGTGCCTTCAGTGATAACACATTCCTGGGGAAAGGGCCGTGGGCCTTTGCTGTTGGTGCTGGAGCTCTTCTCCGGTTACAGTTGCTCTTCATCAGTATGAACTTGGAGGAGCTCTAGGAACGTCAGAGACAGGGAAATAATGATGGTGTTGTCAGGTTACTGTGTATTGCTGGCCAGAAACTTTCCATCAGGGTATTCCCTGGTTCAAACCAACTTTTTGGGATACAAAAACTCTGCTGAGGATTTCTGAAGTCTCTGAATGTGAAGTCAGGGACTCTGTGCATGTCTTTTTATAGACACAAAATAAAAATTACATTTATTTTCTGCCAAGGAACCCTTCTCAGGAATTTCTTGTCAATTTTTATGTGACTTGTTTGTTGGATTATTTTACATGTATTAGCACTACAGACTGCTGTATTACTTAGAATAATAGAATCACAGAATACTCAGAGCTGGAAGGGACTCACAAGGATCACGAAGTCCAACTCCTTGTGCAGCGCAAGAAAGCCCAAGAGTCACACCATGTGCCTGAGAGCATTGTCCAAAAGCTGCTTGAACTCTGTCAGGCTTGGTGCTGTGACCACTTCCCTGGGGAATCTGTTTTGGTACCCAACCACCCTCTGGGTGAAGAACCTTCTTCTAATATCCAACCTAAACCTTTCCTGACACAACTTCAGGCCATTCTCTCGGGTAACCACAGAGAACAGAACAGTGCCTGCCCCTCTTCTTCCCCTCACAAGGAAGCTGTAGACAGACGCAAGGTCTCGCCTCATAGTTGTTTTTATTTGTTTCTGAAAGTTCAGTAGTCAAAAACAAGTTATTAGAGAGGGAATTGAAAAAGAGATCGATCTTAATTGACATGCTGAGAATCAGTGGTAACTGGTTCAGTGGCAAAATTGCAGTTTTAATGCCTGTGTGTCAAGAACTGTCTAGAAGCAGATGTGCAACACGTCTTGTTCAGAGCATAACTTGCCATGTGAGCACTAGGTGGACCTGTCCTGCTGTTAGCAAGTGCAGTGAGGGAGCTGAATGGCATTTTAATATTGGCTTTTCATTTACTTTCAGCTTTTGAGGTGTCCCATTAATATAATTCTTGTGCACTTACTGCTTTTTTTTTTCATTGAAAACTATGCTTTCAACCAATTATGTTTAAACTGTTTAATATCTGTAAAAAACCTGTTTGCTGAGTTAAGATGCCCAAATCTGCAGCAGAATGTAAGAATTGAATGAATGTGAAAAATTATGTTTGCTTTCATCTGAATGGTTGGTGTGATGTTGGGGGTATCCTCTGTAGGGGAACCTGAACTGTAGACCTTGGGACTGCATTTTTTTAAAGTATTAAATGCAATAGTCTATCTTCTTGTGCCAGGACCTTTCAGAAGCATTTGGGATGTGAATTATTTTTTAAGTGTTTATTCTACATGAGAGCTGGGTTGTGTGAGGTCTCCAAATTTCCTACCTTACATCATTAGGACTAACAATTTGCAAAGATCTTCCACTGAAAGAATTAGAACTAATTCTGCTGCCCCACAGACTAATATCAATGACTTCAGATGTTTATGATTCTAGGGAAAACTAAATCTCTTCTTATGGGCTGAGATTATCCAAAACGTCCAAGAGATTATGGAATTGTTGCCCCAGTTCCTCCGACTGGCTGTTGTGGTTTATTTTTCTCGAAGAAAATTGATGTCAAGACCTTTTTCTTCCCTTGGATGCACAGATTTGTTTCATTTCTATCCAGAATGCAATTTTCTGCCAGCATGAATGATCATGTAATTCCTTTAGAAACATTAAAAAATGAAAGTGTGTCTTCAATTATTCCAAGACACAGCATAATACTGTCTTCAGAAATACTTCTATGGGTGTTACACAGCTCTTGAGATAACAAACTTAAGTTGGCAGACTTCTGTTTTCACATGATTGGGCCTGAGAAGCCTACCAAGAAGCAAGAACAGAAAAACTTCTAGTGGCCATGGTGGCTTCCCTTTGTTTTCTTATTTTGATCCCCTTATTTCAAGTGGTCATCCAATTTAAAAACTCCCAGCTTGGAATTGTCTTAATTTTGTTAACTGTTATTTAGATCCAAAATAATGCTTCCAGTATGTAAGTTCTGGGTTTATCAGGTTTCCATCTTAAATCCGCACCACTCTTTCTGAGCATAAAGGCAGGAGGGGTGGGTGTGTGACTGTGGATAAAAGGGAAGAAATACAGGGATATATCTGTCTTTTGGTATTTGACCATGGAAAGAAAAACTACACTATTTTGTCATTTTTACTTTACATCATGTAGTGCAAGCATGATTCCTGTAGAAGGGTTTGCCTTAGTTATTCCTGGCAGAGCATGTGGGTTTAGGTTTGTTTTGGTTTTTTAATAATGCTGTTCAGTTAAAGACCCCAGTCCAACTTGACAAACTCAGTGAATTCCAAAAGCTTTATAGTTGTAAGGAGCAGCATCTGTATTTCACAGAAGTTGCTACTGTCAGCAGCCAGTTTACTCAGGAGATGACTTCGAGGTTGGCCTCAGTGAGTGCCTTTTCCTACTGAGACAAATGGTACAGTTTCACAGAACATTTTGCTGGAGGTGGGTTGAGTGTTGGAAAAACAGCATCTGGGAAATACTGATTTATTTTACAGCATTATGACTTGACTTCTCACCCTGCAGAGTTACTAAATGCACACTACAAAGCAATAATATAAGTTATATCCACATGACATGGTAGAGACATGTTACACTGGACCTAAAGGCTCACACTATGTGCTCTCTTCTTGGCTAGTCCATGTGGTTATGTTTCAGCACAAATGCCAGTGGCTGGGTTACTGTTCAACTTGATTGAAGCAGATCTTGGAAAAAATGCAAAATTTCAAGGAGCTGCTGAGGCCAAACCAATGTTTCAGGTACTGCATAAGGCCTGGATTTGTTTTGGTTCAGTATTGCAATCCTGTTTATCCTCAAAGAAACAAATTCTTTATCTTTGCATTAACAATTTTCTTCATGCTTTTTCAAGGCAGGCTAAATTTTAACTCTGTTTTACCTGAAATACTAGTTGAGCTGTACTTATCTCCGTTCTGGATGATTTGGTGTCATCCAGCACAAAAAGCTGACTAAAGGCTGCAGTGTTGCAGAGCTTGATGAGCCTGCAGTCCCATCCATAGGGATAGTTTGTGGATGATGACTGGATAGCTGGAAAATTAATGCACGTTGATGGGGTTTTTTGTTTTGTTTGTTTGTTTTGGTTTTGTTTTTTTTACAGCATGGTAGAAGTTGGACGGGACCTCTAGCAGTCATCTGGTCCCACCCGCTGCTGTCTACCCAGAACCATGCTCAAAAATTTGAGTATCTCCAAGGATGGAGACTCCACAACCTCTCTAGGCAACCTATGCCAGTGCTCAGTCACCCTGATGGTAACGAAGTGTTTCCTGATGTTCAGAGGGAACCTTCTGTGTTTCAGTGTGTGCCCACTGCCCCGGTCTTGTCACTGGGCACCACTGCAGAGAGCCTGGCTCCATTTTCTTTGCACCCTGCTGGTGAGTGTTTATGTATACTGACGAGATTCCCCCTGAGATGTCCTTCCAGAAGATATCAGAGTAGTTGAAGTCCCCTGTGAGGGCCAGCGCCTGCAAACGTGAGACTCGTAGTCTCTATGAGTTTAGGCAGAGGTACTGATAACGTCCTCCAGACTATATGAAACAGGTAAACGTCCACCTGGTGTTCTTGTCAATTGTAGCTCTTCCAGAACTGAGCACGGTAAGAATGAGGACTTAAGGGAGAATATCTGCCATTATTTTGTTTCTTCCTGCAGCTCCTTTGACTTCTTACATGCTGTTTTTGGTGGTTTTTAATTCCCCTTACTTGTTGTATTTTAACCTGTGCAGGAGGGATGAGAAGAGGAATTCCATCACCATCTTCTCATTTTGTATTGTACTTCAAAATCTGTGCACATCAATCCACTTTACATCCTGTGAGTTCCTCAAGAGGTAATTATATTTGGTTTTTGCTTGTTAGGAATCCCAGTGATTTAGTCTGCCAGTCATGTTCCTCATGAGTAAGAAAAAAAAAGTTGAGACCTGTCAGTGAAGTATTTTCTAGAGAAATCTGAGGGGCTGAACAAAGCAGGACCGTGGTGATCTTGTGCTATACTAGGGCTCTCCTCCTGATCCTTCTTTCCTTGGAAAGGCAAATTCATCAGTGTGCCATCTTCAGTATAACTGAGCTCCCCTGCTGCATGACTGAAGGTTGCCAACTTGGACTCAGCTACAAGCTCTGTAAGACAGTCTGTGTTGACAGCTACTGGCAGTTCTTCAGGGTGGAAAATCATGTGGCAAACTATAAACGAGTTGAGGCATCTCCTCCCTCCTACTCTCTTCAGAAGCATACTTGTAATGTCCCAGATGAATGTGAAAGTGCCTTAACTTCTACCAATAAACCTAGGCAGAGTATAAGCTCCATTTATTGAAGGAAGTTTTTCCTGTCCATTTGGCCAGGAATGTTTTGTGTGCTGCCTCATTCCATAGCTGTTTGCAGTCCTATTTTATCTACTCTTTGGGTAAAGTATGAACTATATCTGTGTAAAGTTAAGCAGTTTATAGCTCAGTACTATGTATTATTATTATTATTAGAATTATGTATAGTATTATTTTTCTATTATTTTCAAGTATGCCTGACTTTAAGAAATTAATCCCATCTAAAAAAGTAATTTAATGCCCCTGAACCTGTTTTCCAGAATGATAATGCTGCAGCTTCTGAAGGACAGAGAAGTGTCTTTTAGCAATGTCAGCAATCCAGTGAAGGACTTGCTCAAGCAAACTGTTTCAAATCCTGGACTCAGACAAATTAGGAAGCTTGAACAAGGACAAAATCTACAGGTGGGTTTAGACCTTCAGATCACCCCAAAATACCTTTTATTGTAGGTTAGCTTACCCAGAGTTAAGACCTTGCTCTGCTTTCTTATTTTTGCTGAAAGTAACAATCCAGCAGAAGGTGGGATTAAGGCACACAGGAGGCTTTCAAACAGCTCCAAGTACATTCAACCCACATGTCTCTCTGGTACCATTTCCTAATCAGGAGAAAAGTTCTCTTATTTTCTTCCAAAAACGAACTCCACTGTGATAGAACTTCGGTGTGGAATGCATACTCTATGGCCTTAGTGCAGTCCAGTTGCCAGCGCTTGTCAGTTCGCTGCGGTCGCTGGTGCCTGGAATGTTACCTATTTCAGAGAACTGTAACCTTCACACACATGAAAAGATACTTTACTTACCTATACTGGAAAGAATGGGACAGTATTTTCCTGAAGAAACAGTATCCCTGCAGTCCAATATATAGACAAAAAGCAGACATTTTTAATTTGGAACATAATTTGTTAATAGTGCCAAGTTAGTTACTGCTTTTAATGGAAAGGTAGGGCAACTGCACAGTGACACTAACAGTGCACAGGAATGGGCCTGAACTAAGGACTTTTTCCAGTCAAACACAGGAATTTACATAGTCACCAACTTACTCCCATCTTATCATGCAAACTGTAAGCAGCATAAGAGCCTGACTGACAGTCACACACACCCCAAAAGAAAATGAAGCAAGTAGAATTATTGTTTTCAGTTGAATTGCCTGTACCTTCAACGTACAATTCAAATATCTTCAGTGTAACAGAAGGCTGGACCCAAAGTTCTTTCATGTTCAAGGAAAGCACAAACAATTCCTGAGCTGACATAGATGGAGTCTATGCCCTTACAGGTGTGAGAAAAGGGATCTTTATACAAATTGGAGTCAAACTCCAAAAGGTTTAATATTACAGAACTGTAGGCAAAAGTATCTTTCCTTCTCCCTTTCAATAAAATCAAATTCAACTGAGGAACTCTAACCTAAACCCAGCATTGTAGGGAAAATGACACATTTTTAAGAGATTGCAAAGAAACATTTACCTTTCTTTTGGAACTGTAACAAAATAATTGAAATTAGAATGAATTTCTATGTCTTCTACCCCTGTCTACATTCTGTAAGAGAAAACTTCTTTGTAATTTGCAACTATAAATTAACATTCGTATTTTAATTTTAAGGAAATTAAGAGCTTTTTAAACACAACAACACATATATATTGAAGCCTCTAATTTACAAGATTTGTTTCAGCAACTTTTACTTTAAAATCAGAATGAAAATGTCTTTGAAAAAGACAACTCTATGAGAGAACCACATTTAAAATGTGTTAAGAAATATTAGTTTTATTTAACCAGTTTTCACAGCTGAATATTTATTCTATAAAAACTTTACAGATTGTACAGTTTATATATAGTTCAAACTACTAGAACAAAGAAGTAGGTCCCACAGATGCAAAAATACTGTACCAATCCAAGGTAAAGGCAGATTTACACACTGTACAGCTCTCCACTGGGAAGGGGAGGTGGGTCAGTTCCAAGTAAAAACTTCAAAACTGTACAAAAATAAGGTTTGATTTCTTTTTCATTCTTCATAATACATTCAATAAGATTGCAAGCACAGATACCCAAGTAATAATAGATATCTGCAGTCAGGAATCAATAACCACTCCTGAAAGGAATGCAAAATAGGTCTATTTACACAGGGCACTCTTTTACACCATACTGCATATAGTGTATATTTCAAATAATAAAAAAGCATAGACAAAGAACATTAAACATCTAATATAAGGTAGTTTTTTTAAAAGGTTTTTTGTTTTTTTTACTTAATAGTGTGCCAAAAGAATTTTAACTTATTAAATAATATATTCTAAGTGAAACTAAAATTTATGAACATAAAATGCATTTTTGGTGTAATACATCAATTAAACCAGCAAATAGGAAAAAAAAGAACCAAAAACAAAACCCAAACTGTATATAAAGTAGTATTCTCACCCAGCAACAGAAGCACTTATGTAGTTATTAAAAAAACAAACAAAACAAAGAACAAAAAAAAAAAAAAAAGGAGGAAAAAAAAAACCCAAAGAACCAAAACAAAAACAAACCCAGAGAGGCTTTTTAAAAACCCACTAAAACTAACTTATAACTTAGGATATTCATACATAAGATATTCAGTGATTCACTAATACTGCAAAACAAGCTTTTTTGTGTTGTTTTTTTTTTTACCTTCCCCCTTCCATTTCCCTCCCATTTTCCCTCATTCCCCTTCCCTAAGAGACAGTGGTTTCTTCATGCTGTCTGGGTAAGAATCAAACATATTCCTGCCCCCTTCCTCCCACCCCTCTATACCTCCCCCCCAAAAAAGGACAGAGTGTTTTCTTAGCATTCATCCTGAGCACACTCTCTTTTTGGGGATATCTGTGATTTAACCTTAACAGGGTTTATTCCCCAAAATTTCAGAATGTTCCATTACTTGAGGTATTTCAACCTTCTTCTGAGACAACGGCTTGTATCTTAGCTGACTCATTGGGCAGAGAAAGTAAGGGCTGGCTAATACCCGTTTCAACTCTGTATTCTCATGAAAAAGAAAAGCGTTATTCCAGACTTCCCTGCCACACAGAAAATAATGCAACACCATTCACTTTTTAATTAATTCTCTATTTGATACAGTACTAGCCAAAGATAACAAAAACTAGAGCTTTTAAAGAGATGTTTGGTAGTGCACTCTATCATTTTTTAGCTTGTGTGTGTGTGTCTACATACACACTCTCACACACATATTACATTTATATATATATATAAAAGACATATATATATGCACACACACACACTTGTGTGTGTGTGTATATATACCTGCATGTAACAATCAGGGAAAAAGGAGTTTTGTTCAAATTTAAGTGATACAGTACTTTTAAACCCCTTGACAATAAAAGGGGAGGGGGGGGTGTGTATGTCCACTCCTGTTTCCAAGTTGAACAAGGGGTTAGTTTATATAGGTTTTTTTTTTAAATGGGCATATTTTGTTTGCCCTGATGTCCAAAAATACAATTCCAGTGTCAATGGGCATCTCATCAGAACTCATCAATTCTGTTCTGCAGATATTTTAACATCGAGTCCATCCCTTGTGCTGAGCCCCAGATTTTCTTCAAAACTTCACACTCCTTTTCGTTTGCTTGTTCCAAGTCCACCTTCATGATGTTACGTACTAAAGCTTTGGATTCTTCAAGTACCTAGGCCAAAAATAAAAAGGGGGAGCTGGGTTAGCATTACATGAGAACTAAGCAACACGTGCACCTACAGGTTATACGGACAGATCCAGAAGTTGATTATGAACTTAAGCTTATCAATTCAGGGGCACACTATGACTACAAGAAACATTTCTCATAGTCTTTCATGTAGCATCACACAAAATTTCCTTTACTTTACACCAGCACAATTTAAAAGTGCATAAAAATGTGGAAATAATGAAAACAATAGAATAATAATTATACGGTCTTATAACTAGGGAAAACTCCAAGGCCATTTTGGTGAGCACATAACAACACTATTACTCAGTACGGTTTTAATAACTAGGCAGACCTTGAATTTCTTGATCATTTAAGATAGACTGAAAAAAATCTCATCAGCTTTTCCATTTAGAAAACCATTAACTTGCTTTAAAATCCAAAATTTCTAATGCACAGAAGAGTTATTTTGTACTGCACCTTTTCTTGCAAGAAAGCATCAAACAGTGGCAGTTTTAGCTGTCTTGTGCAACTGCCAGTAGTGCACACAAAGGTGACTGCATTAGATGTTACTCATAAAACTAAGTTCAACTATTTCTTTCCTTGGTCATTTAAATTACAACTCAAGACAATTCAAGATTTCTGTGTTTCTGTTCAGATATTAGGCCAACTGTTTACACTGTTGGTTAGAGTAAGCTGGACTTCAGCAAATACGTTAAAACCAAATTATATTATAAAAAAATCCAATGCTGGTTTATGTTTTTTATTATAAGCCATAGTACGTCATAGTTAAGAAGTCAGATATAAATTAAAAAAAAAAAATCCTAAAACCTCCAGAAACAGAAAGATACATAAAAATATGTCAAAAAACACTGCTGTACTATAACGCAGTCCTTGCATCATGAAGATGGTCTCTTTTGTCTTTGGAGGACAAAACAATGCAGTCTAATAATACTTAGAGTAATTTTTATTCATCTAATCATAAAAATGTAAGAAAATAAAGAAAACTTACAACTGAATGACATGTGACAAGTTCTTTAATTCGAACCATTACTTCTTGTGTGAATGTTCCCGGCCAAAACACTTGAGAGACGAGTCCTTTGGCACAAGCTTCCTGCGCCGTCAACTTCCTTCCACTGAACAACATTTCATTGGCCTGAAGGGATAAAAAGTTACTTCTGGTATGAAATGTAATGAGACAAAACTCATTAAAGGAAAAATGTTTGAAACAAACAAGAAAAATGCCTGCACTATTTGAAATAGTTCTTACTATAGCTCTTCCAAGTTTTAATTAAAAAAGAGAAAGACTGGCCTACAGATAGTTGGTCCATGTTGTTGACTAGTACCGTGTCAGTAGTTATTAAAATATGGAGGTCTATGATTAAGGGTTAAATGTGAAAGCATCTTTTGTCATTTCCTGGCTGTGAATGTTTGTTAACTGGCTTTCTTGCAGTATTGCTGACTTGGTTATCTGTATATGTGGTAGCAGGTTATAATGCCTGGCAATTTTGTAAAGCAACGAAGAATACATCAGCTTGCCCTTTATAATAGTGTATTTCAATTTCTGAATAAATTTGTAGAAAATAAACATTCACATCTTCTTCAAGAGTTCAATATTGTACTGATAAATCCTATCAAAATGTTATATAGCAGTCTTATTAAAAACCAACAGTATTTGAACGGTCTTGCACATAGTTTAAAGGTACAGAACTGACTACATTCTATGCAACAAGGTGGTCTCCAGTTCTGTAAATATTTTTGATTTGTAATTATCATGCACTTCCCTATTTACTAACTTCCCCATTAAAGCTTTGTCCCACAACCACTTTAATTCTACCTTTAGTGAAGTTTCTTACATAGTTAAACTTTGTTTGCACTGACATCTACATGGAAACAGCCAGTGGAAACTAAAAAGTCAGAGTAATAGTAAACCTCAAGAAAAAAAAAATCAGTTTTATTGTTTCTTAATAACTTATTTGCATTGAAAAGTACGACAAACCCATTACTGGACCCTTGAAATACAGGAAATAAGGCTGCTCTAGAACACCCAAACCTGAGGGCAAAATTCTGAGGTTTTTTAAGTTTTCTAATACTGGAAGTTTTGGTAATTATTTCAGCAACTTTCAGTTAAGGACCTCAAATTATCTATTTACTGTGGGTATTGACATTTTACACATGAAGCAATTTGAAATCTAATATCTGCAGTCTATTACTCACCCCTTTGTAATGAAATGCAAAATCTGGATTCTACTGGCAGTTTTCTTCCTTAAAATTTATCATCAGCACATCTCTCATAGTTAATACAGAAATCTGTGATTCACACACAGTAGTTTATTAAAAACCCAAATCTCTTGCACTATGATCAAATTCTATACCCCTGTAGTTCAACCTTCTGTGAATGTAAAATCAAATATAAAGGTTAGTTAACCATTCCATCCTAATTTTCCAGAATATACGTGAATAATAATAACCTGGAACATTAGCTAAAACCCAGTGATGTACAGAAGCTTGTCTAAAAAAGAGAGATCCTTTTTCCTAAGCAGATGTGGATATTCCTCAAAAATAATTTGGAAAAATACTTAATGTTTGTATCAAAGATCAAAATGTGAAGTCAATCTAAATGGTAATTAGGAAAGGCAAAAATTAAAGTCATCTGGTCAGATCTACATATTCTTCACATGTATCTTTGGTAGCATGGATAAAAATTAATGCTAGAAAACCTTGATAATTTTTTTTCCTACAACTTGGTGGCAACTGCTAGATTCTCCTGAACATGGAAGAACATAAGTGAGAATGGCGCAGTTATCTTATTTCTGCCATCTGTAACACAATATTAGCATAAAGCCTCACACAAAATGAGCATTCCCATTCATATTCTCACTTGACAGGTTTTGAAGGGAAATGTCTTGCTCTGGCATCTTTACTTCTGATCTATACACAATATCTGCTGGAGACCCACTGCTTTACAAGCTTTAACCATATAATCACACCTTGTACCCATTTCAAAAATTAACACACTGGTGGTTACTTTCCAAGAAAGGTATAGCAATAGAAATGAGGTTGATAAAAATATTTCAGTAACGTAAGAGTCTCATTAGAAACCTTTATTTTCTACTCAATCTGTCTTTCTCCTTCCACAGAGGAACTTCCTCTCGTCTCTCTTTCACAGTGAGGGCTTTGAGGCTCACCAGGGACCTTTCGTGCAAGGCCACAGGCGCTGGGGCCACGGAGCATCTCAGTTCTCTTGCACTATGATCACGAGGCAGCTGGTCTCTGTAAAACAAGAGATCCTGGCTCTGATGTGGACTACAGGCACTATGGAAACGTGTACCCCTCATGACTGACAGAAAAGCACAAGAAATACTGCCAAGCATACTGGGAACTGACAGGGAAAGCCAGTGTGTGATGCTTGATCACACAGCTCCTGTGCTCTATATCCAGACCAGACAACCAGAGCAAGAACTCCACAGCAAACACACAACAGCATATCTCTGTATACAGACATCACCTTAACCTCTATTGCAGATTATTTTCATACTCAAAAGCTAAGTCTGAGAACACTTCTAGAATTCTTGGTATTCCCAATACACAGCATCAGTTTTGAATTCTAAGGTTTGGGCTTTGGATTTCCTGTAATAAGACCGCTGTTGAATGTGCTCTGTGAAAAAAAAAGGCACCCATGATAGACCTGCTCACTAGCCAAGACTGATCCCACAGGAAAAATATTTCCAGCAATCCTGCAACTGAAGATTTTTACATAGCTGCTGCTGCTAACAACATTGCACTGAATCTGATTTACAAGAGTTAAAGGTGGGACTAATATTGCTGAATTCATACATTTGTAGAAAATGTTATGATGCATAGAGACGGCTTAATTCTTTTTTTTGTATGATATTTTAATTTTTTTCCCCCTGAATGTTTTGCATTTCACTCATAACATCTTTCTGCTGACCTCTCTCTCCCTTCTAGAGATAAAAAGCATGCTGCTTTATCGAAGTCTTCAGTAAGGATTGTGAACATATTTCATGAAATCTGCTGAGTAAAGTTCAATTTTGTCCCATACAGCACCCACCCTGCTATAATGCAGAGGGTCAAGGATAGTATGAAAACAGTGGATTTTTTTCTCCCCTTCTGCACTGAACATTATGGAATCGTTTGCACTGGAAGCTTTCAATTTAAATCTTTATATTTAAAAATGAGAGCATTCACAAACACACATGGAAGAGTATACTAGGGAAGAGCTTCTTGTGTTTTTCGTACAACTTCTAAACAAATTAAAAGTAACAACCACAAGTCTCTAAAGGACGAGGATGAATGGAATGGATGGATGAATGGATGGATGGCCAAATAAAAAGGGAAAGGAACAATCAGTAGTTTGAAACATGCTAAAATATTAAAGATACTCTTATAACTGTTAATCTATTTCAGTTACCTTTTCTGTTCTCTTCTAATAACTAAATCCAGACATCATACAGTTAGTCATTAGATCTGCTCAAACTGGTGTTTTAAGATATTAAAATCTATATTTTTAAATCAATAAACACCTACAGGGAAAAAACTGGCTTTTACAATAAACAGTAAATTTGGAAAAACAGGTGTAGCTACAAGCACTTGTTTCATATTGGTCAAATTGGAATGCGACGTAGGTCTAAGTTTTCAAAGAACACAGCATGAAAAACACTAAGGAACATGAAAATAATGTAGGTAAGAGGTTTTTAAATAGCTTTTTTGTTACGGGTGCATGGAAGCTGAAATACTTATTTTGCATACTAGCGTAAGACTGCTGCTGGGTGGTGACACAGCACTCTGCCATGTAATGACACCGAGTGCAGAGCAGCCTGTTCTCTGCTACACTCTGAACGCAAGTCACTGCTGGCTGATCCTCAGAGGCACCAACAGGGAAGGTTTGTCTTGGTAGGACACAACCCATCCCACACCATCAGAGTTAGAGGTGCCCATGACGTGGGATTTAGTGCCACATCTGCTTTCTGTTCCGTGCACACAGGTGAAGACTAGCTTGTAAGAGCGTGGAGCAGAGAAGCTATAAAGAGTGGTTTCTCATGAAAGGTTTTCATGAGAGAAAGAAAAAAAACTAAGAAAAAGACAACACAGCAAAGGCAAAAAGTCTTGAAATCACGCTGGATAAATTATCACAACTAAATTGTGAAGCTGTTGGCCCCTACCCTGCAAGCTACTTACAGAAGCCAGGCCCATTATCCGAGGGAATGTAAGGGATGAACATCCATCTGGACTTTGTCCAAAAGTAGTGTATGGTGTCTGAAACCAAGCCTTCTCGTTAGCCCAAACCACGTCACACAGAGGCAATATAGATGCTCCAAGTCCAATGGCTGGGCCATTTACTGCTACAATGATAGGCTTCTTAAACTGAATAAAAGTATTCACAAAATTCCTGAAGAGAAACAGAAACATGCACTCACTACATATATCGAGAGAGTAAAATACACCAGCCCTTGAAAACTCCATAATTAATCTCCACAGTAACATCACTTTCAAAACCAACTTGACAACCTTCCATAATGAGGTGGTTATTTGGTGGATGAGGGGAGAGCAGTGGATATTGTCTACAGAGACATCAGTGAGGCTTTTAGCGCTGTCTCCCATAAGAGTTTCATAGTCAAGCTGTTGATGTATGAGCTGGATGAGCAGACAGTGAGGTGGACTGAAAAATGTCAGAATGGCTGGCCCAGAGGGTGGTGACCAGTGGCACAAAGCCTAGCGGGAGGCCAGTAATCAGTGTTGCACCCCAAGGGGTCAGTGATGGGTCCAGCACTGTTCAACAGCTTCACTCATGATCTGGATGATGGGGCAGAGCATACCCTCGGCAAGTTTGCTCATGATACAAAACTGGGCTGATAGATTACAGAGTTGTGCTGCCATCCAGAGGGACCCTGACAGGCTGGAGAACTTCATGAAGTTCAACAAAGGGAAGTACAAAGTCCTGTGCCTGGAGAGGTACAGCCCCAGGCACCAATATATGCTGGAAGCCAAATAGCTGGAAAGCAGCACAGCAGAAAATGAGCTAGGGTTCCTGGTGGGCAGCAAGCTGAACTTGAGCCAGCAGTGTGCCTTTGTGGCAAAGAAGGCTGATAGTATCCTGTGCTGCCTTAGGAGGAACGTTGTCAGGAGGCTGAGGGAAGTTATCCTGCCCCTCTGCTCAGCCCTGGTGTCCAGTTATGGGCTCTCTAGTGAAAGAGAGACTCAAGATGGTCTAGTAAAGGGCCACCAAGATGACCCAGGGACTGAGAGAGCTGCAACTGTTCAGCCTGGAGAAGAGAAGGCTCAGGGGGTTGTCATCAATGTATATAAATACCTGAAGGGTGATGCAAAGAGGATAGAGCCAGGCTCCTTTCAGCAGTGCCCAGTGAGCACAAACTGAAACACAAGGTCTCCCCTGAACAGTAGAAAACACTTTTTTACTGTGAGGGTGACCAAACAGGCAGCCAACAAGGTCGTGGTCTCTTCATCTTTGGATATATTAAAAAAACCCGGCCTAAACATGGTCACAAGAAACCTGCTTTCTTTAGGTGACCTTGCTTGACTGGGGCAGGTTGAACAAGATGACCCTTCCAACCTCAACCATCTTCTGCTTCTGTAAAAGCCTAGCATTTCTCCCAGCCCAACACAGCACAGTAGTTGGGCAGGTGCAGATTTAACACCCCTCCCAGAAACACCAGCTGACCTGTCACTTGAGGTATATTCACATGCCTCACAGCTCTCTCAGATAAGGCTGCAGCCATACCTCACCTCTGGGCACCAAAACTGTGGCTACAACCCTGCTTGTTTTCACTGTATTTATCTATGGCATTGGTATAAGGTATTTTTAAGCGAAGGTAATAAGGTATAAATGAAGATGGGAAAGCATTAATGATTTTCCTTAAGGAACATTTCTGGACTACTGGGAAACAGCTTTTCTTAATAAATAAATCTGCCTTTTAAAATTATAAACCAGTCACAAACAGTAGAGCTCCATTATCACAGATCACACACCTGTAAACTTTCCCTCCTTTTCTACCTTCTCTTGGTTGATCATAATGCCCTGGGTACTATGTTATTAAGTTACAAATGCATATTCTCATCCTCCTTGCCAACAAAAAAATGCCAATTTATTCCAGTACCCACGAAGTATGGACATTTCTCTGTTCTCAAACAGTAACGCTTTCAAGAGCTTGTCAGGAAAAAGTAAGTATATGTGTATGTATACATACACAGGTAATTTTAAAGTTTGTTCTTTATCTGCATTACATACTTTTGTATTTCTGTGAAACAGGACAATTTTACTATATTGCATTCATCACTAAAGGTTATCATGCTGCTTCTTAACTCATTCCAGTGAACTGAAATAGCTAAAAGGAAAAAAAATTTCTGGAACCACCTTACACAAGTCATCATGCAAACATCCCATCCAGAGACTTAAGAAAATGTTCATCATGTCTGAATATTCCAGAGAGCATCATCTCTAGCACACAAATGAAAAATACCACTATTATATTTGAAAGGGGAGGTGTATTTGTAGGTCTTTTAAGTTACCTTTACCCATTTTATTAATAAAGAATAATGGCTGAAAAATCAGGTTTCTGGAAGGGCCCAAATTAAACTAGTGGTAGAAGCTCAGTGTTAAGAGCCTCTGGCCACATCTGAAGTCACTGCCCGAGCAACTTTTACATGGAATGACTGAAAAATTCCCTCTGATAAAAATAACTACAATCATCTTTTTGAACCAACTGTGCCTCCAATAACACAGACTTTACACGCCATATGGCCTTTTCTTGAATATCGGTAACAACAACACAAGGCAGGTCTCTGAAAGAATACAGATACTCTGAAAGCATACAAGACACCAGAACCTCAAGACCAGTGTTCAAATGATAAGCTACTTGTTTGTTCTGTTAAAACATGTCTCCAAGACACATACTTTTTTTCCATGTATTTTCTTCTACTTAGTAGTAGTTCAGCTCATTTTGTTTAAATGTTAGGTTTGGTATCTAGCATCGGGATGACGTTCACTAGTATTAACCTACTCCTCTAAAATATCCATCACTTCACTGCTCTGAACATACTGCATTGAGTCACTCATTCAATGCACATCTTGTATTTTTGTGTATTAAATTTGTTTTCCTGAAACCCTGTGGCTATTTAAATATTTTAAAATTGGTTTTAACTGGAGGACTATTACCATACCCCCAGTTTTCATAGTTCAATTTTAAAAGTAAAAATAGTGATGTGTGAAATCATAATCCAAATAGAAAGGGACAGAGAGTATAAAGAAGTGCTGCACAGTACATCTCATAATAGGTGAATGTCTGAGATCTTTTTGAATTAGATGCTTTTAAAACAAAACAGATAAAACAAGCCAGGTTACATGATGAAGAATACCCATCAGATGACTGAAGATAATCTTACATACCTAATAGCTTCTGCCATCTTAGTGCTTTCCTTTTTTCTATCATCTGTTAAACGTCGTATAAAATAAATAAAATCAAGACCACAGCAGAAAATGCTACCAACTGCACTGAACAGCACAAGTTTACTGTCATCTGCAGCTGCTGTGTTCAGTGCACTTTGGACTTCCTTCATTACCTGAAAGATAAAAATTTCATAAGAATTATTTTAATCCATCATTAAAAAGTAGCGTGTTGCTCTTCCCTTCCTCCCCCCGTGAGATCTTCAACATCTTTAATTTTTCCTTAGAGTCCACTCAACCATCACATTAGAAAAGTTAACTTTCTTCATTATCCAAAAAAAAAGAAAGTTAAAGTATTAGAAGCTTTGCATTTTAAAAATGTAATTAGACTAAGATAATTAAATCATTAAGGAAAGATCTATTAGATGTTATCTGTAACTAAAGGACTCATTCAGCATTTCTGTAATTCGGACAGCAGATGGCACATGCAAGCAGTACAGAAAAAAAAATAACCCTAATTGAGGCTAAAGCTTTATTCAAGTTGCACTTCATAAATCACTGCATGTCTTATAAAAGACAGTACATCTACACAGTCAGATAACAGTTTTTAAACTCAAGTGAATTATGCATAAAGTCAATTGTACTTGTAACATCTTGCAAGAACCTGTATCTTGTTTTTTGTGTACATTTGTGCCTGAATAAGAGGCATAAATAAGACAACGACTTCAAATTCCCCCCAGCACCCTTCCCCTCCCAAAATCAGGATTGTTCTGACCTCTGGATTTAATGAATTATTTTCGGATGATTTTGTTGATAGCAAAATATGTGTGAATCCATCTTGTTTCCTGACAACAATGTCTCTGTACCGGTACGCACTCTCCGTTTGTCTCACGCTGAAACGTAGCCTTTTATCAAAAGGTTGATCTCTCCTGTCATCAATAAACCTTCGTTTGCTGGCTGTCACTCCTGTTACAGACGTTTGTATGTTGGTTGTACCATTGGCTGCTAATGCTTCCATAAAGGTGGAGGTACCTGGAAACAGTTTAAACAAGAAGAATCACATTTTATTAGCCCACCAGTCTCAAAATCCCTATTAGCATGAAAATGCTAAGAAAATGCTAAGTCATATTAGGCATACACAGTAAATATGAAACCCAGTCCCCTGGAAGTTACTGAAATAGACACTGTGCACAGAGCAAAATTAAAGTGACAAAGGGATTCAAGAAAGTAATTTTACAGTTTTGAGAAAATACATTTAAAACAAGCCAAACAGACCAATCATCATATACTTATTTCTAGAAGGACAGAAAGGTGTATTTAACCTTCTTAGTACCAATGCACTCCAGTCAGTTAACGCTCTGCTTTCTCCCTGTCCAACATTTTAAAGTCATTTAACAGTATCAACATTGTGAAAAGAAAGCAGAAGCCTTTTTTTTCAAATGTCAGAAGTTAATATACAGAAGAAAAAGACATAATAAGCCAAATAAAGAAGTTCACTGACAAGATAATCTAAAGCACAATAGTCTTTAAAGAAAAATGGAAACTAAGAAATACAGACCATAGTTCTTTGAGAGGGAAGCAAGACCCATGTGGTGATGGATATTTTAATGGATTCATAGACAATAAGATCTTTTTCATGTTAAACAATTTTTGTTATTAGAGTCGGTAAATAGAGCATTCAGTCTTCCTGGTCTTGTTCCCAGTTACTTACACAGACAGAATTTGAAGACATGCAAATAAACAGGTCATTCCTCATGTCACAGAAGGGACAGGTTTTTATGTACTACACATTAGAAACATAATACCAAATAATTTCGATTCATAAGAGAAAATAAGAGAATACATTAGGTCTATAATTCATCTGTAAGTTTGGGCCTCCATGTAAAATCTCCATAGAATTTGTCATGCAAAAATAATGGAGTATGCATAGGGGGAGGGGACAGGAGGGTTAAAAATGTGGGAACTGTGTTACTGGTCGAGACAGAAAAGTTTTGAAAGACTTTTTCTGAAAGCTGATGTCTGAGACTGAAATCTACTGGAAACCCACAGCTCTTATCTTACTAACAGGCACTTCAGAACGTCATGCATAGGAGGTCTTAAAAGGTAGAGTTAAACCATGTATAAGTAAGTTGTTCATTAAATGTCATTGATGGATCTTGTTTAACTCATCATTTTCTTTCTGATGAAGTTATATTTTTAGAGTTCTAATAGTAGGCAATGCTATAATTTTCATATTTTGTTTTAACTACAACATACTTCAAACACTTGTGGGTCCAATGAAGACATTAAACAGGCTCACCCAGGTAACTGGAATATCCTATATCTTGATATTTCCACTGTATTCAAATGCTGCTTACTTTGACCCATATGAAGTATAAGAGAGACAATAAGAAACTAACACAATCAAAATTTAGAACATTATACATTTTCCTATTTGTATTTCAAAAACCACCTTCAGATATAAATGAAGTTTTAATATAAAATGTTTTAAAATAAACATTTTATTATAGATCTGTCATGATTAATTAGGCAAGTTGCCTCTTAAAAGAGTTATAAAATAATAAGGTTTTATTTTACTTTTTAAGGTCTTTCTCACTGTAATAGTGATTTAATTCTCTTACCATATCACTTTTTGTGAAGAAGTTAAAGACAACTCAGGATTTTTTAGTTGTTTAAAGTGAAGAGTAAGAAACCGGATTCAGTTTGTGATCAGTTTCAGAGGCAGAGAGAGATGAACAAAATTAAGCAGAAAATTAATATTTTATACTGTCAAAAAAGTTTCACATTTATTCCCAAAGTTTTCATGGTTTATGAAATTCCTTTTTTCATTTCAGCAGAATAAGTAAAAATTTGATGCATACCAAGTATGAAGTTGATGAGGGATGCTTTCAATACCTTTCCCTTGTCAACCCTACTATGGCAATTACATTCCTTTAAAAGAATTCCCTTGAAAGGGAATTTGCAGGAACACCAGTGTTGTCCCATATTTCACTAGTAACACAAGATGAAATGGTATCACTGGCTGCATTGGCTTTTTCCCCCATAGGAAATGTAAATTAAAACAACTGAAATCATCTCTGATTTTTAAACCACAATGAAAGTTTTTTGTTTTCTGTCCTGGCCATAGTGAAAAACATGGAGAATTTGGAGAGCACAATAGGCTAGACTAAGCCAAAACAAGAGTCAGTAAACCTGTGCAAGAGCTTTGAGCCTATATTTTCCCACGGCTCATACTTCCAAAGCCATACTCAAATACCAGAAAATGACTTTTGAGATGTAAGAAGCAATGAATTATATACTTCGAGAGACAAAAGTTCTGGCAAGAGAGACCAAGATGTAAACACCACAGGCCTCTTTTCATGCTTATTGAACTGGCAAGAGACCTCCTGAGTTTTTATATAAATGCTGCCTACACTTGTCAACAGTTGCAGTTTCAAACCACAAGCTGTAGTTCAGTGGAAGAATACTCCTATATGCAATATTGAAAGCACACTTTTAGGATCCTTAGACTGGAATAAAAAACCTGTTAACTTTAGAAACTACACCTCTGTGCGGGGAGACTCAGCCAGCTGGTACGGATCAGAAAATGGCACCAAAGGGGTTAAAATAGGTTTGTTAGTGTTTGTCATTATCCCTGTAAGTTTGGGACCTCGTACACCTGACAACACAGGGGGTTCTTTCTTTTAGCATTTGCTCCTCAAGGGTGAAGAGACAATGCAGATACATAAAGCAGTGCTTCATGCTATAGATACACTGGCAAAGGTTGTTTTGCTGCACATCTTGGACATGTGTTGCAGCAAATGAGGACAAAATAAAAAAGTGTCATCGAGAATTAACTGTATTGCCAGAGACTTCCTCGCATGAAAACTTTGCATTGAAGTTACTTATCTTCAGGTGAATTACAACTGCATTTTAATGTTTTAAAATAGGATTTCATAACAAACTAAAAGCAGTTCTGCATTTTAGTACATATAAAAGACAAACAAAACAACACAGCCTGCTCTTTACAAACTGAGCATCCAAAAATAAATAAGGCCTTGGAAAAAAGACAGTTTACCCTGGATATTGTCAACTAATGCAAACCACGTTTGTTTAAGAGGTAAACAAACAGCTTATAGTTATAAAAAACTGTTCCACCTTCAAACTGCTGATGTAACTTGCAGCTGCCCTTGGAGGGGAAAAAAAAAAAAAGCCATGAGTAAGAGATAAGAAAGGAACTGGTCTTGTCCAAAGGAAGAGAGGCACAAAATATGAATGTTAGAAAAGGGGCAGAACAAAGGCATCATCATCTGCATTCCACTGGTAGAAGCCAGAATAAAGAAACCTCTCTAAAATGTGAGTGGGATAACAATTAAAATGCATGATGCCAGACATCAGAGTTAAAAAAACAAAGCAAGTAACACAGGACTTCACAATTATCCTAAGTTACAATCCCAAGCACCTCTAAGGTACTTGTGCTTCACTGTTAACTGTCTCCTAAATTCTTGAGAAGTTCAGTTTAGCTTACACAGCAAACCTCGAATACAAACACTCCCCTCCTTGCAACAATACTGGGGACACATCCAAAGAGATGCTCTAAAACCAGCCAAGTTTCTTTTGCATACTTCTTTTTGGGTACACAGGTGCTACTTGGTGCTCTTTATGTGTTTAAGTGACAGACCATGCCGCTTCTGAAAGGCATAGATGCCTAAGGAACAAACGTAAGAACTTGGGAGGTATGAACAATACTGTCCACGTATTTTAAGTCCAGCCACCAGAAACATAGCAATTACTAAAATCTGCATGCCCAGAATCATAGCCTGCACCAAACCCCATGTAATTAAACTCTTCTCCCCCATGAGATTGTCCAATTTACTTTTGAAACCACTATGGGTTTGTCTTCCCAAGCACCTTTTGGCAGCAGATTCTACAACATACGTCTAGACTATCTTCATCCCTTTCATCACAGATTGATTAGCCCCCATCTTATTTCCCTCTTCTTCTTCCAGAAGCCAACCCAAGACTGTCATTCCTCTCCATGCCTCTTCCTCTTTTACTAAATCTTGGAACAGTGTGTAAAATGGCACACAATACTCGATATAGGGATTTTTTTTTAAACTAGGACCAAACAGATGTTTGCAGAAAACTACCCAAAAGAAACCCAATGCCCTTTTCCTGAGCAGCAATATGAAGTCAGGAACTAGTCACTGACTTACGTTTTGCTATAGGCACAGGTTTTGCATATAAGTCTGTTTTGTCCTCTCCTCATTGCTTGGCATTCATCTGCACTGAAAGTCATTCCTCATTTTAAATCACAAAATCACTCAATATTTTCAGAGAAGCCTTCTGTGTTTAAAAGGAGCTTCAAGGACTCACATGCCTTTTCTATACTTCAATGCATCAACCACATCCTCTCCTACTCTAAGTGATGAAGGAGTTAATAAGCATCCCACTTGAATAAGCAAATGAACAAACACCAGCAGCAACAATGTCTTAAAGTGTTAACTGCAAAAATAACACTTCAGTGATAACTGACTACAGCTCAAGTACCAGACAGGGAACAATATGATCTGGAACACTGACTGGAAAAAAAATTTGAATTTTCAACAAAAAAAAAATTAAAAACCAGTGCTAGAAGTTGCATTTTTTAAAATTCCTTTCTATATTTTCACTGCTTTATTGTTCCCTGTATATATAATCCACAAGACTTCACATCAGTTGTCCAGTGCAGGTTACCTCACATTTCATTTTTTGCCTACACACAGGGCTGTTTTGCTTCATGTTCATATGTACTAGCAAGATCTAACTGTAAACACTGTTAAGCTTTTCCAGTCTTAGCTCTGCACTACATCAAATATTTCACACAAGACACAGATCCCAGACAGCGATGGGAAAATGCAAATGCAAACATAATATATAGCAGTTTCCAGTAATTTTTCCACCTCTGCTTCAGCAATTACACAGAAAATATCTTAGAATTCTAGTGTATTGGCACAGATTATAGAAACTAAAAATGGGGGTTCTTAACCTGCTTATTTTTTTGTCTGAGTATATATTTACATTTTTTGTCTGAATATAGCATTTACATTTTGGAATCAAACAAAAGTTCCACCTTCCTTTGAAACATCCCTATAAATACTTGTAAGGAAAAAAATGTCTCAATTTATTGTACATTTCCACCTAAAATAATGATTTGCTCTGTGTTTTTGAAAGAGCATTCGGAAAGGATGAGAATTTTTCAGATTACGGGCTGCTGGTCACTGCGATACCCTGCTGCTGGTGTTGAACCCTCCTCCAAACTCTGACTGTGTAGGGGGAGGGAGGGGTGTGTGTGTGTGTGTGTGCTGTAACCGTATCCTTTCTAATAAAGTTAACAACCTTCTTGATTCTGTTTCACGGAACCATTAGATGTTGCTCAGCCACATTCAGTTGTTTGTGCAAACAGGTCACATTTCAATACACAAAGAATGTAGGTCTTTAGCACACCTTAACTGGCAAATTATGATGGTAGAACTTGGTGGAACATAAGCAATAGGTAACTACAACTCAGAAACGAGCACTCTTGTGCAGTGGCTGCCAGGCTTGATTGTCAGCGTCTACCTTCAATTCCTAAATAGCCCTTTTCTCATGCCCTTTAATTCCTACTCTTCCATATATTTTGTATGGGTGTTAATTGTAAATGTCACTTTGAAACACTGCTCCTAATAAACCTACATTTCTTACAGGACACTGTTGTTGTGGACTAAATTAACGTGAGAAGACAAACGTACACACGTACCCTGGTAATGTTTCTCTACTCAATTTTTCAAGTTTTTTCATCTTACACTAGCTTTTAATCTTGACTGCCATTCCACATTTAGAGTAATATGGTCTATAGCAGCCTTTCCCCCCTCTTTTGTAAATAGGTTTCTCTGTTTCTTTGATTACTTAGAACATCAAATATATTTATATGTTATTTTAATATTGTTAGGAAAAGGGCAGCATTACCAGTCCTTTTGGATTTTAGTAGGTTATAGGCTATTTAATTATTTTTGCTTTTGAATGTCTTTCCTTCTCAGAGCATAAGCATTCATGCAAAGATAAACTCGTAATGTCAACCAAAAATGCAACTAATCAGAACACAAAATTCTATTACTGAAAGTGGGCAACAAATACAAGAGAAAATGACATTTCTTCACCCTTGAGTTAAAGAGGTTTATCTTAGTCTGATTATTTTATATCATATAAGTGAAAAAAAAAGGAAGTTTACATATTTTAAAAGATGGGAATAACAAAGCGATAGATCTAACATTTGTTAAGACCATGCCCATAAAAACAACAAAGATAACCTAAATACATAAGTTGGCAACATATCTTTAAAGCAGTCTGATTAAGTTTTACTGTCTTTGAAAAGGAACTGTGCATTTTTATGCATACGGTATTAAATAAACTTTCCACAGTCTCATGGTGGAAAAAAAATGTCCCTCTCATAACAACTGCAAAAGGTTTTTCAAATACATCTCTATTATTATTTTAGCAAAAATAGATAAACAAACACTGCTCAGGTAAGCAAATTACTTTTCTCCTTTATCATGGTATTAGGATAAATTACAACTGCTCTCCTATCTTCTTCCACTGCAGTTTTAGACTCATTTTGGAGTGACTTTTCTTCCATTGAATCTATAGTCAGGAAAATACTGACAAATAGAAAACAGTGCACATGAATATTCTCATCATTTTAGATGGCTGTAAGGAAAAAAAAGTACACAAAAATTCCTAAGTGCCTCCAATATTATTCCAGTCAAGAAATCCCAGCCATATTTCACAGCAGCATGCAGCAAAGTAATTGATATGGGAAGCAAAGAGTTGGTTGTATTTCTTTTTCTCACAAATAAGGACAAACAAGAAAAACCTTTCCCAGGCTACAGACTCCTTTTTGTGGCCTTTTAATACTGGGAGCATTTCACAAGGGAAAACTCTTCTATCTTGATATTTTTAGAGCTGCAGGTTACGGTACTGCAGCATTCATTCGAAATGCTCTCAAATTTGAGAGTTAAGCAAGGACATCTCTTGGGGCTCATCTACAGAGGAAAGCCATTGCAAAATAGGCTAAGGTTTAAACCCAGCTATTTCACACTAACTCCTGAGGTGAACACATTCTATATTAAAAGCACCTCACTGCAATTTAATCCAATCCCCAGGGTGATGGGAAAAATGGCTTTCTGTGGAATGTCAGTGCCCTAATGCAAGGCTAGTCTAGAGCAGATACTGCCAAAAGACATCACAGGTAATTTCCTCTATAGACATAAGCTTATACATATCATGGTATATATGATATAATGCTTGTAAGAACATCAAAACATTTTAAAATATCTTAGCTAAATTATGAATGAGATTTATACAGATAGGTATAGCACTTTATCAGCAGAACTCTTTCATTTACCTTCATTTTGAAAACAGATGTGAATACTTATTGGCAGGTTCATTCTTATCACATAGATGAGGTTTTCAATACCAGAGTTTGCAAGAATTCCATTTGCAACTGCCTCCTCCCCCACCCCCCATTTGGCATTTAGATGCAGAAAAGTAGCAGACAGAGAAGGCTTGGGACTTTCAGAGGTTCAGAACACTGATGTGCATGTGCCAAGCTTCTCAGGGAACCCCAAGATCAGTGTGCTCGGTGTATCTGGAGTTCATCCCTGCTGGGAAGAATTGCCTCTATTTTTACATATCTACCTCAGGAAGGCATACGTGTCTTTCCAGCCACTGTCTAATGTCTGCTATTCATACAAGATGCCTCAACCTCCTGTGGGATATTCACCAAGTTCATTTAGAGGTGGCAAATGAACCTGAAGCCATCTTCCAGTACACAAGGGTGCACAGCTGTGTGCCTTACCATGACCAGCTATACTTTATCCTTGAGTAACCTGCAATACATAATGTTGCTGGCTGCTACTAACACAGGCAAGCTGTTCTGTAGCAGCATCTTCTTATCAGAAATTACTGGCCTTGGCAGAAATAACTGGCTGGGGAGGGAAGGGGAAGAACAAAGGAGGAGTCTCTGGCTTTTCGAAGAGGTTCCCAAAAACCTCAAGTGAAAAACTAAACATTGCAGTGCTGGGTTTTTAGTCCTGAGCCTTGCACTTAAGCAAGAGGGCTGTTAGCTCCTTAAACATTTCTGCTGCCTGAAGGGCTGCGGAGCAAAAATCAAGAGCTGGACATTGACACCAGTGGGAAAAAATAGGGTGAAAAGAAGATTTGAAGTCTCAGGAAAGTGTAAACACAGCTTTAGGATCCTCTGATGAATGGCACATTAAGAAATGCATGTGCCAAATAGGTTCTCACTTTTGATTCAGAGATAATCAACGGAAAGTAGTCTCCACTGAAGAGTCAAGGATTTGAGCCAAAAAGATTTCTAAAACATCTTGTTTTTAGGCAAAACACACAACTGATACCTACACCACATTTAAAGAGGCATTCTCAAAGTGTTCTAGAAGCAATCTCTCTGACCGTTTTCCCAATATTCTGGGAAAATAAGCCCACATTAAAAGAAGGATGAAGAAAGGTGTCTTTGGGTATCCCATGCAACAGCTGCTGGATAGTGAGATGCCCAATTGAAAAAGTAATTCCGACCAGTGCATCACCTTGCCAAATTTGTCTTTTCGTAGTGTTGGAGAGGAATAAACTCTAAATTTGATCTACTGGCAACAGCTGAAAGGAGGCATGATGGAAACAAGTAAGCACATAGACACTGTGCTTTCAAGATGAATCTGATCTCTCCTGTGTGTTTTTTGGCAATACTAGCCAGGACCAGCACATATGTGAGGACTTGCCTCAACTGGAGAACTCAAGGAGCATATCCAGAATTCTTTATTCTTCCTATATTAAATAATAATAAAACCCACAAACAAACAAACAAAACAACCGCTCCCCAAACTGAAGCAACAAAACAAAAAAACCCTCAGAGACAGTCCTAAAGTCAACTACCAAAAGACTTGGATCAGATGCTTTGCATGAGGAAAAAATATATGATATCCTTTCTCAATTAGGCTTTGTGTTATATCACTGCAGGTAAGTACTGAAAGACCCAGGAGGCATTTGTTTTCACATCATCCTTCCCTACAACTTGATCGCAGTACAAATGGTATAGCTCTCCACATGTGGGATTTGTAGACAGCGAAGATCTTGAACAGAGCCTCCAGCTTAAAAAGAAAACAGGTCTGCTGGAGCAAGTCCAGAGGAGGCCACAAAGATGATCAGAGGGCTGGAGCACCTGTCCTATGAAAACAGGATGAGAGATGTGGGGCTGTTCAGCCTGGAGAAGAGAAGGCTCCAGGGAGACCTTAGAGCAGCCCTCCAGTACCTAAAGGGGTCTTACAAGAAAGCCAGAGAGGGACTTTTGACAAGGGCATGTAGTAATAGGACAATGGAGAATGGCTTTAAACTGAAAAAGGAGAGGTTTAGATTAGTTATTAGGAGGAAATTCTTTACTGTGAGGGTGGTGAGGCACTGGATCAGGTTGCCCAGAGAAACTGGAGATGCCCTGTCCCTGGAAGTGTTCTAGGCCAAGCTGGATGGGGCTTTGAGCAACCTGGTCTAGTGAAAGGTGTCCCTTGCCCATGGCAGGGGGGTTGGAACTAGATGATCTTAAAGATCCCTTCCAACCCAAACCATTCTACAATGATGGCTTTGGGTCCTGGGAAAATGCCCATCATAAGAACAAGTTTCCAACAAATTTTGCAATGAAGATTATAGCGGTAAATAAGAAAACACATAAAAAAGAAACATGCCAGGGGTAAATCCCAAGGAAATAGCCATAGCTGAAAGCAGTGAACAGCTTCTCAGCCAGCAGCTGGGAGGACTGGAGGCTGTCCTTACACAGCAGGCTGGATCACACATGCATGGGTACTGTTTGGCTGGGTGCTCTTCATATTGCTGAGGAAAGCAGTAAGCTTCTATTTAAGACCTTAGGCTTTCTACTTCATTGACTGTTCTCATATTTATGAACAAACTATCAAAAGAAAAATCTACAGACAAAAAACCTAAACTGATAAGTCCATAAACCACTAATTAAGTAGTTAACACATGCTGTCATACACAGAAAATGGTGGGAGGCTGCCAAAGTGGCTTCCGTCAGGCTACAAAGCAAGTCAGTATAGAAGCCAGGATTATTAGTTACAGGTGGTCCCAATCCCCAAAGGCTCAGTTCTCCTTTAAAAATCTGCTTTTATGAAGTACTGGCTTTTTTTTCTTTAGAGAAATTATATGTATCTAGATGAAAATACCAATAATGATACTATTGCTAGACAGAAGAGACAGATAATGAGGCAACAGAATAAGCACTATGATATTTAAGTAGGACATACTGTTTCAGCAGCACCAATATATTATATATTAATATAAATATTATATATTAATATTAAACCTCAGCCTCTAAATTATTATGAATACTAATACTAGGAGGCTGAAACTTTGAAGGGGAAAAAAAAAAACTCAAGAAATTAGGAAGTTACAGATGTGGCAGAGAAAACAACCAACCAACAGAAAAGCCAATGTCATTTAAGGCAAATTTCCGAGCAAGTTTCAAAAAAGACAAACCAGTTAAGATCTGTCTCAGAGAGTATGACTTAGCAAGTACTATCAACCACACCAAAACTAAGGGAAGTTTATTTAGGTACCATAACGCCCATTGCTACACAAAAACCAAGAACAAAGTGTATCACGTCTGACACTTTAAATCAAAGTTTGCAGTGGCCTCAGAGAGAATTTTATAGTTTGTGTAGCTGGCAATAGGAAAGCAAGGTTTATTTGACTATTTGAAGATGGAGGGTGGAGCACATCTTTTCACAGATGTCATACTGGTGTGTTCACAGTTCGAGAGTAAATTTGTAGATTTTAAAAAATATTATCACTGCAAGGGCACTGAAGGACTTGGGTCAATAACCTAGTAATTTGAGAAAGGAGGGGAAAAGAAAAAAAAACATTTCCATTTGAATTTTTGGGTTGCAAATTGTTACAGCTCCCATTGCTGCAATTCCAAAGTCCAGCACTGAAGCCTCACATGTTCAGCAGGAAGTTCATAAAGCTGCGCTTGGAATTCTGTTTACTAAGAGGTGGTTCATGGGTGACAGGCTCTGAACATTTTTAGATACAGTAGATGCCTAAAATGCTGAATCTTGCCTTAGGAAACAATCCATTAAGAATACAAAGAGAAACCAAAAATATTAAGGGAAGTCACTATACAAAAGACAGAAGAATGACTATTGAGTAAAGCAGAGATAGTGTACACAAAAATAATGGTACTGGTATGTGACTAGCCACAACCGTGAGCTCAATTTTAACTTGGAAACCATTTAGGACATGTCATAGATGACATAAAATGATAGATGAATTACAGGTTGTTTCCTGAAACCTGCCAGGGACCCACCTGTTCATGTCAGATTCCAAACACTAAACAAACAGAATAAAGAAAATAGAAACAGGACAGTGTCAGCAAATGGAATTGAAATTTAATTTCTACCAAGATGGATGCTGTGCAATTTTAGACAGCTGTGTTAGGTAAAAAGATATTGCATTTAATACTTTTTAGACAAATAGCAAGATACCCCAGTCATAAGGAGAAGGTGTATAAATGGAACTGAATTTATACAGTGATTATATTATTTTCTTCAGGAGTGAGACATAGCTTCAATTAACTCCATATGGTTAAACAGGTCAATAGAAACTGAGGGGAAAAAGAGAATATGCTATACTTACAAGAAAATAGGAAGTAAAGAACACTGGGAAGAATACAGGGAGATGCTAAAACAGATAAAGAACGGGTATTAGAAATGCAAAGTAAAACTCTGAAGTACTCGTAGTTACAGATGCTAAACACAAACTGGTTTTCCAGTGATAAAATAAAAAAGAGAGAGGAGAATTAGACCAAAACCAAATGTGAAATGCAGTATAAGCTACAAAGTCAATTAAAATATTAGTGGGGAAACAGGCATGCCATAGGAAATCAGAAAAATATTTATAATGAACATGAACGAACAAATAACAAATGACATACTAAAAGGCTTGAACATGGCAGGACTGGTGACTGACAGTAAAAAAAAAAAGAAACAGACAAATGTGATAGTCTCCATGGGAAATGTATCATAGTAAGTGAAATACCTCCAAGACTTCCTTGCTTAAAGACTAACAAATTTGTAAGGTACACTGAGTAATACAATTTGTATTGATGTAGTTTCAGATATAGGTTTAAAAAAAAACTTTAAAAAAAGGCAGACTTAAACCTCTGAAGTTTGTTTCTGTTTATAAACACGGCTGTCCTCAAAGCATGTTTCAGAAGTGTCTTTCCAATTAAAACCTCCTGGAGATCTAAAGCAATACTGAGGAGAGCCATACTGGGTACCACAGAGAAATTTCATCTTTTTACAAGAGTTCAATCATTACTTGCAATGTATTTTACCAATATTTTGCAGTTTCATACCATTACAAAACATGCACCAGAATCCTCACTATCATATGTACTTACATGTAATGTAAATTTCAGGATTTTAAAAGAATGATCTCATCACAGCAGCAACCTTATTTTGCTCAGCATTGAAACTGTATACATAGAATTATTCTTAGTGCTATAATTGGAATTACTTGGAAAGACATTGAAAAGTAAAAATTTTCTATCTAAAATGAATTCTAATTCCTAAAAATCCTAAAATACATAAGCTTCTATTAATGCTCAAAAGTGGAAATTTGTAGCAACACAAATTTCAAGGTTACTGTACAGTAACACAGATAACATTCTCTGTCGTTGGGAGTTCGATATACAGAGTTACAAGAAACTCTGAATCTCCATTTGATCTCAGAATATGTTGCCATATCACTAGTATGTTGCCATAAGATCAACAGTTGACTGAAACAAATTTACTGCTTATAGTTTTCTATTCCGATCTTATCTATACATCAAAATATTGCTGTTTTGCAATCCTAAACACCTCGTCCTTTTTTAAATTACTACAGTAGATCACTTTGCCACTCCAGCTACATCACAAAAGATACCATGCCATCAGATATTTCCCCTATAGCTCAGTTTAAATACTATCAATTTCTCAAATAAGTGTATTTTCAAGCTGTTCTTTTGAATCATCATAATTAAGATTGGGGTGGGATTCTCTTACTTTTTCATTAATTTTAAACAAAATGATATGCTTATTGAAATTTCTAAAAGAATTATGCAGGTTTTGCTTTTCAAAGAGGGATTACTCCCCACTCCTTACCCCCCAAAACCAGGCAAGAGACTATGAGCAAGAAGCAGCACAATCATATGCTGGCTCAGATCAGACCAACACTTACAAATATAGTAACCAAGTTTAACCCCATTAGAAGGAGGAAGAAGTCCGCTTCATGTCTGTCCTTGGGCTTGATTGCTCTTGCCAGAAGACTGGCATTCCATTTAGCTGGAAAATTGAGGTAAATCAGGAACTTCCATGAGCCTCACCACACCTGTGACCTGGGCAAGCACCACATACGAAATTACCTGGCAGTACTAAAGTACCGATCTAGTTTACATAACATGAAGATTCATTTCCCTTCACTGCTCTATTTCTTCCCTGCAGAGTCTGCCAGATCAGAAACAAGTCATTCATTGCAGGTATTTCTGCCTAACCCAGAAGCAAGGCAGCTGGATTCCTTAATACCTTCCCTCCATCCACTGTTCCATCTGCTGAATCAGTCCATGAGACCTTCCAGAGTTAAACCAAATTCCAGTTTAAAACTAGCACCTGTGTTTTTGTTCCATTTGACTTTCCTTTCCCAGTCTCAAGTAAGACAACTGGAATCCTAAACCAAAATTATGAAAACCATTAAATACAGTTCAACTACAGCAGAATATATGAGCAAAAGTATTAGTGTTTTCCTACTCTGAACTCATTATTTGGACAGAATTATCAACTTATGACTAAGTAGCAAGAAATGAGTAATAAACTGACAAAACCAATGAAGCCATGCCAAAAATCCCACAAAACCTGACAAAATTAATTTAACAGCAGCCAAACATTTTTGTGGTGTGCATTGGGTTAACTTTCAGCTTGATCATTTCCCATGTGCTGCTGCTGACCAGTGATGTGTGGGGGGGAGGTAGGGGGAAAGAGGACAAGATAACTGAGAGTAAGGTGAAAAGCACCATGTCTAACAAGAACAGCAACATATTTTTCTCCAGTTTAAATAATATACTGACTAGCAGATAACAATTAGCATTTTAAAACCCCCCAATTGCTGTGAACCTGTCGTCTAATATTTCAACTGCATGGCTACAAAACCCAGCAAGACTGGGAACTACTTTTGCAAACATAAGGTGGCTTGTAGTTTACAAACTATCTGTAGACTAGTTTATTTTTACAGTAGAAAAAAGTCTGTGATGTAAACTCCTTAAACTTTCCCAAACATAAAAATCATGAGAAAAACTGTTACCGTATCTGAAAGAGAACATTTCATTGTTGCCAACAATTTGTAGTTTAATCAATGCTTAGCAAAGGAATGAGAAAAGTTGTCACAGAAAAGAAAATGGAATAGAAAGCGAACAGGATGTCCCGCTGAGACACGACCTACAGTGGGAGGTAGGAGGTAAAACCGCTGAGGCTGCCACAGTCTGCAGTGGGATGAAGCATGAACAGGGACAGTCAGAGAAGCGTGACTATTCATCACCTCCTCTTCACAAGCAGGGACTTCCCTGCCTGCTAGGTCCAGGCAGCATGAGTTTTGACAATAATAACTTCTAGAGTAGACTGCAAGGGATAGGAAAAGAGACTAAAGTTCAAGCTGAGACTCCACAAATCAGTCTAACTAATGCTTCAGTAAGCCCCCATAAAATGTTGTTAGAGACTGCCCTGACATCTCTGAGAATTATATTAGCGCCATATGTACTCAAAAAGCCGATTTGGGATTATTTTGTTGCCAATTTTGTCAGTCTTCTGAAGGACACAGAAAATAGTGAAACAGACACAGTCTCTAAAGCTGTTGGGAAAGTTGACTTCCCTAAATTAATGGCTATGGTAAATAGTAGACCTCATTCCAAAACACATTGCTTCCACATGCTATGACAGGCTGCCCATGTAGATGTGGTACTTAGGGACACGGCTTAGCGGTGGACTTGGCAGAGCTGGGTTAAGATAGTCTTAAATGCCCCTTCCAATCTAAATGATTCTATGATCATCAGCCCATAAAACAGCTCTGCTTTCAGAGAGGGACTCGCACTGTGTCACTGGGGGTGGTTCTGTCACAATTGCTTCTCTCCAAGATGAGTTTTTTCACCATGCCTCACTCTGTGTATAACAGCCAGGAGGCAAAGCCTTTCCCTTCCTTTTAGGATAGTTAAGGTTTAAAGTTCAAAACTACCCCTTCCTTTTCATCTAGCTCATATATGTTCCCTGTAGCATATGAAAACCGAGTATGATGACCATGAAGTAGGAATCAATCAAAAGCAGAAGGGGGCAAATAATGGATTTTGGCTCAGAGGGTAAACTGCAAACACAAAAACAAACCTAAAAGGGTGGTTCTTTTGTTTTGAGATTTAATCCTTCTATGTAACACCTTTCAAACTGTTCTGAACCAAAATAAAAATGCTGCTTCAAAACAAAGTCAGGTATGCATTTAATAAATTGTACTAATTTATAAATAGGATTCTACTCTTCCCTGTTCTTTACTTTTGTTGCAATTTCTATTGTTAAAAAGAATGTTGCCTGCATCCATTCAGGAATAATACAATTATAGCACTTATTACTAAAGTTAATGCAATTGTTTTAATTCTTTTTCTGTTTGAACATGAATATGTATTTTTCATGTTACTTGTAGCAAAATAAATAAGAAACAAAAAAATTTGCAAACACTAACACAGCAGTTAACTCACTAGATTCTCCTTGAGCAAGGTTAAAATTGAAGCAGAACAAACCCAGCACTATATCCTACAGGTCAATTTAAAATTGATCATAACTTCAGTCACACATGTTCAGATGAAAGACAGAAATGATTTAATTGAAAAGACTTTTCCTTTGTGTGGTAGAGAGAAACCAGTAGCTTGAATTCAGGCCTATGTTGTTTCAAGATCACTCTCTGAAAGGGTCTGTCAGTGATTTCATTCTGCTTTGGTAAATTAAAAAGCTACACATGTCAGTGGTCACAACACAATTGGAAACAACAACTTCTTGTAATTACTTTCCTTTCAAAGGCACCCCCTCTCCCAGTCAGAATTCGACTACAAAACCCAAAGCACTTGTCCCACACAGGCTCACCAGTGAGCTAGTGCTGATGGCCCTGTACAGTCACACCACGCAACGAGGCAGATAATCAGGGCACATAAGCAAAAAAAGTGAAGTACAGTCCATTTGAAATAACATACATCTACTGCCATGTGTTGAAAGTCCACTTTATTATATGCCCAAACAGTGCCTTTTAATGCTCTGATACAACCAAACACTTCAACAAGTAAATTCAACCCAGATTTTGAAAGAAAAATGAGATTTCCTTCATTTTTTAGTCTTCACAGACAAAAAAGGTTCAACAGCAAACAAGCATTTCCAGAGACATGCATATTATTTTCATTGAAACACTTCCTCAATAAACTCTTTTCCACTACATCCCTGACCAGCTAGAGTTATCAATACTTCTATTCTCCCAAGGGCATCTACAAAAGCAGATGGCATTCTGATTCTATCACACTGCCTAAAACACCTTCTGTTCCACCAGACGACCCTCAGAGAGAACTTACCTCCATTTTGCAGTTCCTTGCTTTTATTCCTGCACAGTGACACAACAGTTACTAGCCTTTTTACTAGCTGGCACATTCTTTAACCCCAGAGCTACAGGTGTTTCCCACTGACTGATGGATTCCTCTGCATGTAAAAACAGTTTGGCTGAATCAACAACAGCATCTGCAGAGCAGTCTGGGGGAGGAGGAGGATGCATTAGATGACAAAGGTCTTTTCCAGCACTATTTCCTAGTATCCTGTGATGCATATGTGATCACACTATGCAGCACTTTTGCCTTTTTTTCCCTAACCTGAAGGCTTTTCAACAGACTGGAATACAAAGACAAGGTACCTGGACCCATGGTATCAGGTGCAGATTAGCAAACTGTGGACAAAGACAATCGGATTCTTAGCTAACTGCTGCTTTCCGATTTGATGTCTGTGTCCTTGAATCAACCCTGGAGGCAATGAATCCTCTTTCTGTGGAGCCGCCTGAATAGTTGCCTGGGAAGCCACCACCACAGCTCCAATGTATATATCTGTACCTCTGCCATAAAGTTTAGAGTCTCATGCTATGTAAGGTCTTTGTAAGAATGTTTCTACAGATTGCAGTCTCCACTCTGAACTGATCATTTCTGCAGTGACCTCAGTGATGTAAAAACGACTCCTGTTTTATACATTTTAGACATTATTCATAAAATACTTCCAAATCAGGAGACTCTATGACTGGGTACGAGAAATTATAGCCTTCTAACAGTTTCAAAATAATGATGAGAAAGATAGCCTGTGGTAAGAGGGGACTTCTAAATGATCTGATTAAAAATGACAATTTAATTTTTCTTCAAGGATAAGGAACATGAACAGTCATTCATCAGGAGAAACTTTTAATCTCCTTGGTATCAACACAACCAAAATACTATCTAAATTAAATATGGGTGCTATTACTGAATAAACTTTGTGTAACACCTTCTGGACTGCCCAAGGGAGTTTATGGCTAACTTTAGGAATCATTCTCTGAGATGACCTTCTGCAATGCTTGGTGTTAAACTAGAATTTGGCATGGTTATAGCTACAGAAGTAAAGCCAGTTTGATCCTATAATATACTGGCACTTAAGTGTGGACCATAATAAAATCACCTTTCCCCTGATGTGTAGGAGTCTGGACTATGTGATAAAAAAATAGGAAGAGTGGACATAAAGAGTTCAAGAGTACCATGCTTCCCTGACTTACTGCACTTATTCAGGTGCACAGTTACTTTTTGAGGGTATTTTTTTCCCTTTTTTGGGAAGTGCTGTTTTGTCCAGCGTTGCCCACTGTTACTAGTTACTTCCAAATGCTGAAAGTTAACTGATCATACAAAGCTTCTGGGGGGGAGGGGAGGAGGGAAATTGAGTTTTCTATGAGTCTCAGCCAAAGCAGAGCCAGTTCCCTCTTGAGGGCCTGCAGGTTCCTCCTCTTTTTTTTCCTCCCTTAAATCAACGAATGCTTTGTCAGGAAACACCAGCATTAAGCAAAAGAGTGTACAGTCGCTGGACCAGAGTTGAACAAGGGTCTTTCCAGCCTGGCAGTGCTTTTGGCCCTCTTCCAGTTTGCAGCTGCTGTCCCAGGCTGGCAGGCAGGAGATGGTCAGCTCCCTGCGGGGCAGGCACAGAAGGGATGCAGCGAGGGCATGGAGCCAGTCTTGTACAGGGAAGCACAGGGTTACGTTACTGATAGAAAAGGCTGATGAAATTCATCAAGAAGGAAGGAGACAGGGGAAAGGAGCTGAAGCAAAAAGAGCCCTTAGCAGTTTGCCAGCACCAGCAGCCACAGCTGGCTGCAATTTGGTGAGCAGTCCCTTCTCCACCTGGTTTTCCCAGACTGAGCCTCAGTTGCCCCAGGTCCAGTCATCATAGTCCTCCCAGAGCAAAAGGAGTTGGTTACAAAACTCACTCCACTCAGAAAAAAAAAATCTTTTTAAGCAAGTCTATTTCTACTATTTCGATGCTGAGGAGATCCATTCACCGAAGAGGAGACTGCTTCCTCTGCTGTTAGCAGCATGTTAGTAGGAAACATCTGCAGGCATCGTTACATTAATTTCCAAGCCAGACTATGATCAGTGTAGGCGATCTTCAGGCAGTGTAATGGATGAAAAACAAAGAGGGTTTTGCTGAGTGTGCACACAGCCAAACATTTTTAGAAAGACTGAAAGGGTGGCCAAGTCTGAATGGATTATAACATGATAGCAAAAGCACATCTCTGACACACAGGCCAAAGCTCTGTTAAATTGCAAATCATTGCACAAAGGCTTCTGTGAGGAGCAGATTATTGGCTCCACTGCCTTTGACAGCTGAGATATTCAGAAAGCAAACTGCAGAGAAACATATAACATTCTCAGGATATGGGAATTCCTGACATCCCACACACTTTTTGCCATATAATTCCCTCTGATGCAAGCCCAATACTCATTGCAGAACTTTCTGCTATTGACCTTTTCCTTTCCCTTTCCTTTATTCTCTGGAAATTCCTTTAAGTTTGGAAGATAGCTAAAGAGCTTGAATTTCTTGCGCCTCCTCTTCCCAAAAGACTAAAATCTCAAGCCAATAAAGTTTTATCACTCTCCTGAAGTTCAAATACTGCAAATAAGATGGCTAAAAACAAATCCAGCCCCAACACGTGACATGTAACAACTTCCTGTTACATTTCCAATGAAAAACTATTAGGCATTGCATTGAAAGTCAGCCTGTGTAAACACACACACACTGTAAGTTCTTTGTAAACCTTTTTTTTGGTTTTAAAAATTTCTTCATGGAAAGAATGTTCCTTTATCTATCATAGTAGAAGATGTCAATTTGCACCGAAAAGTTGTACCTTCTCGTCTGCTTAGCAAAGCTGCATTTATGATTCAAGAGAATTAATTTTTGTTAAATTTGGTTTATGTAATTTTTTTTGCCAGTGTAATTGATTCTTTTGCTATGTGAATTTTAGTATTAAACTTCATTTAAGCAATTTAACATTGTCTTATCTAATTTATATCTATAACCTATATTTAAAAAATAGCTTTTGTTATCTCTTAGCAAAGACTTGTTTCTTGGTTAATTTAACAATGTGACCATGTTAAGATGTATTTTTTTTTTCCACAAAATGACAAAGTACGTATTCTTAAGTATTACTATAATACAGCAAAAGTGACATATAATCAGATGTAAACAATCAGAAGCACATAGGCATTTTTCTGCATATATCCCAAACTTGATTTCTTTTGAAAATCAGTCATTCAAATCAAGTACTCACATCGCTATTGAAAGTTCCAACTCCTGAAGTTTCATAAATAAATAAAATAATAATTAAACGCCCATTTAAGAGCAGTCCATGAACACATACATGAGATTTAGAGCAAAAAAGGCCAGTGCAACTTGGAACAGACTTGCCAGACCACAACCTCATGAGAGGGTAAGAATAACAACATTATGGCAGCATCAAGGTTATGACAATTTTAAGCACTACAGAAGAGGTGAATAGATAGAATATTACTTCTGTTGTGCTGGCATCAACTGCAATAAAATTACTGTAATAGAATCCTGGGTATTTCAGGCAAACACATTTGGTAAAACAGCGTGCTTGTCTATGGAATTCCATTGGTTTATAACAATGTACAATGTTTTGAGAGAAAGATACACAGACAAAGAAAACAAATACCCTCTAAACTTTAAAATATTTGTCTTTAGCTGTTCATCTGTTTCACAATTTAAAATGTCTAACAATAGCTGCAAGAGGAAAAAAACAAATATAGTCCCTAAACCAGCCACAAATACTGACATCCTACAGAAAAATAAATATTTTAAAGATGGAATCAAGACAAAACAAACAACACCCTTCTGTAGGTCTTCATGATATAATGGACACAAAAAGGGGACTGTGGAACACCAATCATCAGATGAAGCCCGTTTATCTTCTGCTCAGGAAACTTAGGTAGGTTTGAGGGAATACTTTCAAAGTAGGAAATGTTTTACTGAAATCTGCACCCAGTGAAGCCTGTGGCACTCTTATTTAATGTTCCTTGTTGCCTTACAGATTTTTACTGCTTAAATCCTTTCAAGTAAGCTAGAAATCAAAGAGTAACATCTTCTCTGCAGGTTTAATTTCTATCCTGCTACCGTTCCCTATGACTTTTCACTCACAGCAACTGCTGTTACTGTGTTACACAGTGAGGGCCAAAGACAGGGACTAACCAAAAAAACCCAAGAAACCTCTCAGTACCAAACCCCAAACCCTTGCTATGGGGACTGTATTGAAAAGCTAAAACAGGAGGGCAGAAAAAGTGAAGATAACATACAGAGAATCAAGAAGTATAAATCTGAGCTTAGTTCTAAGATATCACATAATGACTTTTCTTTGATTAGCAACAAGCATGGGACAGTATTATAATACTTGCCTCTACTGTAAAAGAGTAAACTCACTTTAAAGAAAAAAAAGAGAAAAAGGCACTCCAAAAATCCGCTAAAACACATTCACATCTTCACAAGTGAAATAAAACTTTTTATTAAAAACACAAAATAGAGCTTTGAAGAAATATTAACTCTTTTATGGAAAGATCAGAGCACGGTAAGCCATCTGAACTATTATAAAGCAATTAAGCTATAAGAAGTATATAGCTGTAATTATGAGAAAATCAGACACGTGCCAGTAACCTTAAAGAATTTTCATACTGGAAATGAGTAAAAAATCTCTGTAGGAAAGAACAAATCCATATACTCTGTAATATAAGATGAGCTGATGAGCTATGTGATACTGAAAGAGTGCTATATCCTTGGCATTTGCTTATTTTAAGACAAAAATTGAAATGTCATGAATGCTACAATTAATTACCCATTGCTGCAGGTTACTGGAAGAAGTTTATAAAACTGTTAACTTTATATTTTGTAAGGTAAACAAGATGGCTCTACCTTCCCAGCTGGAATCATCTATTTTATTTCTATTATGTACTGAAACAAGGTCCAGAAAAGTAATTTTCAGATATGTAATGGAAAAGCACTGATGAGATGCTCTCAAAACACAGTGAACAGAATCTCTCTTTTTTTTTTTTGGAAACACACTGTTTTATAGGCCACAAAACATCTAATCATTTGCTATCGTGCCTTTCTCCCACCAGACTGAATTTTGCAAGAATCACATGAGAAAATCATGAGAAGACTAAAAGAAAGAGGCAGCAAATGCTCTTAATGTTCATGAATGAAATTACTCTTCACTGCGCATAACTGTCTTCATAAAACTTAGGGATTTAGATCAGCCTGATACTTTTGCAGCACTTACAACCAAACTAAAGAGCTGTCTTAATGACTTCACACTAAACTTAGGTCCCTGGCAGGACCCGACAGTGGAATAGCTGAAAAGCAGAGATTTTCTATGTACTTACAGACACAGTCGCCAGAGATCTTATTATCCCAAGCTTTAATAGCATGCCAAAAAAACAAAAAAAAAACCCTGCAACCAAATAATAAAATAAAATAAAATACCCCTCCCCCCGAATTTATCAAACTATGTTGAGTCTAAATGTACAGCAGAGATATGGAGATTCTTACATCTTAGATTTAATCATATTATTAATTCAGGGCAGCAGACTCAGACAATGAAATTTGAATTCTCCCTAACTTAGGCAAAAAAACCCAAAACACTTGATTCTACAATCTGAACAGTACATTTTGTGGGCAAAATCCTAATATACTGACAATAAAAAAACAAATAATGGGGCTTAAAGCATATTTCATTTAACTGAGAAATAGTAACCACCTCTCCCCACTTCTTATTTATTCACAGATTCACAGAATTGTGAGGGTTGGAAGGGACCTCTGGAGATCACCTAGTCCAACACCTCTGCCAAGGCAGGGTCACCTAGAGCAGGTTACACAGGAACGCGTCCAGGTGGGTTTGGAATGTCTCCAGAGAGGGAGACTCCACAACCTTCCTGGGCACCCTGTTCCAGTGCTCTGCCACCCTCAGTGTAAAGAAGTTTTTGCTCATGCTGATGCGGAACTTATTGTGTTTTAGTTTACAGCCATTGCTCCTCATCCTCTTGCTGAGCATCACTGAAGAGTCTGGCACCATCCTCTTGGTACCCACTTCTGAGATATGTATATGCATTGATGAGATCTCCTCTCAGTCTTCTCTTCTCCAGACTAAACAGGCCCATCTCCCACAGTCTCTCCTCATAAGAGAGATGTTTCAGACCCCTCATCATCTTTGTGGCCCTTTTCTGGACTCTCTCCAGTAGCTTCTTGTTGTTCTTGTACTGAGGAGTCCATGGCTCATGGCTCGTGGTCAACTTGTCATCCACCAGAACTCCCAGGCCCTTCCCAGTAGAGCCGCTCTCTAGTAGGTCAGGCCACAACCTGTACTGGTACTTGGGGTTATTCCCTCCCAGGTGCGGGACCCTCCACTTGCCCTTCTTGAACCTCTTTAGGTTTCTCTCTGCCCAACTCTCCAGCCTATCAAGGTCCCACTGAATTGCAGCAAAGCTTTCGTGTTTATCAGTCACTCCTCCCCCCACCCCCCCCAGTTTTGTATCATCAGCAAACTTAATGACTGTACATTCTATCAATTCATCCAGGTTGTTGATAAACAAGTCAAATAAGACTGGATCAGGTAGTGATCCCTGGGGAACGCCACTGACTACAGGCCTCCAACTGGATTCTACCTATATTATTACCTATTGACCACAAAAGCTCCCAATTAGTTTGGATATGTATTACATCAGTAGCAATTCTGTTCTGTAAATTTACAAGGCAGGAGCCTCTGAAGCAGTGATTCCAGAATCGGACATCAGTGTTCAGAATTTTATGAGGCAGGTAATATTAGACACACTGAATGTTATACACAATTAAGTTCATTCTCCACATAATTTCAAATACGTTTCTAGTGCTACATGTACACATCACCACAAATTGCACTATTAAATAAATATACAAAGATTTCTCCTCAGAAAATCCACATTTAAGAATTCTATTACACCACTTCCCTCGCAGGTGCACTAGAAGGAAGCTATCCCACTACAGCCTTCACATAGCAGTAGCTAATAATATGCCACTGACAAAAGCTAAAGCAAAGCTGCAATTGCATGCAACCACAAAAGGCCCTAAATTAAGCATTTCTTGTCAATCTGTAAACAAAGACAAGTTTCTCATTTGCTCACTGAGCCAGGATACCTTTTCTGTCATTGTCTAGTGTCAAAAGTATCACTGTACACTCCAAAATTTCTGGACTACTATCTCTTATAAAGTATATTGTTCTTGGAGGTATATTGCCTCTTTCTGATAGCAAAATGGTACCTCTTACAGAATTATAAAGATCCTTGTAAACATGCTGTGATAACCCATGAACTGCAGACCATATTTAAAAATTGAGGCATGTATTTTTAGTTGTCAAGCTGTTGCACAAATGTGAAATCAGGTGGTCTTTACTGGTACCTTGACGAAAAGAAAATATAAAGGACAAAACCTACCATTATTTTTCTTAAAGACAGAGAATTTGTCTTTAAATTTGCCCATAAAGTATTCTAATCTTTCCCAGAGGTTACCCTGTGAAGTTGGTTCTTAAAAAACCTGAGGTTGCATTTACCTTGCAAACAAGAAAAACCTAGCACAGGCTAGATTTGTCAACTTTCTAGAATATCTTTAAAACCAGTAAGAGTCAAAGGTTTTCAAGAAAGTCTCAAGGTAATGTTTCATTGCTTATGGCATTAAATAGGTGTACAAAAAGAATTTTAACAGTCTTAAAGTGAAAAGCAGGTAGGGCACAAGGACAAGTGGATTTTTAGAATACACATGTGGTTTCTTTAAGCCTGAGACAGGAAGCCAGAGCCTGGACAGGAACAGTTCTTAGGAGAATTCACTTAACTGAAGCTCTGCCAGTTTATAATTAGTGACTTCTTTTATTATTCCTTTTTTTTTTTTTTTTTTAAATCTTAACTAGGTATTTGAGACAAAAAATTTCCATAATTCTGTAGAGTTAGCAAACAAAATGGAACTAGAAGCTGACTGTCTTGTATTATGTCAAGCTAGGAGTGATAAAAATCACTGTGGAAAGTCATTATTTTAGTACATATTCTAGTATTACATAAATTTGTGTGATGTTCCGAGAATGTGTATTTTCCCCATACCTCTGAATCACAACCTTAATTTAAATGAGCTGAAGCCCAGTAACAAGGCTACTAATTCACGTCCTTAGAGTCCAGGTGATCTATAAATCATTTACCTTCACAGAGAAAAAGAGATTAAAATAACCATGACACCGTTTTAAAAGAAAGGATGAGGATCACTGCCTGAAAAAAAAGACAAAACGCAACTGTCTGGTTTTACCTACAAAGTCACGGCTCAAAGAGAGGGTAATATGTGGGAAAATAAAGGATTGTGACTGTGGTGTGAGGAGGAACAAAACTCAGATTATTCAAACATGTAGTGCATAATTTTTTGGAAAGTCTGGAGATAAAAATGAAACAGAAAGTGCAACTGATTCAGCAGTGCCAACTATTGAAATTGCAAATCACTGTGCAATAAAAGAGTCAGTGCATTATAAACATGGGGAAGGATTCCCATGGAAAAGAGCATCACTGCAAATCACTCCTTCACAATCAATGCCTATTACTGAGTTCCTTTGGTAAAAACATGTTAGTAGTTAATGCTACCAAAAGGACATTAGATCAACAAAGTACAACACTAGAAAACATAATATATGTGTGGAGAAAAAAAAAAATTTAAAAGTAAGAAAGAAGGGAATTTGCTGTGTGTTGCAAATATATGGAAACAACATCACCTGACCAGACCAAGCAAGCAATGCATAGCAAAGACAACATCTACAGATCTTGGGCTGCTAATCTCCAGAGTGATCTCTAAAATCTGATAAGCAAAACATGAAGAATTTTTCACTGATTCAGGAATAGCACACACTGTGATTTACAAAACCTGATCAAAATTCGAGGCACTCATAAATTAAAGCAGCCCAAGGTTACACTTGATAGCGGGATGGACCAACCTCACTTGGGACAGTTAAGAGGCTGTCACCACAGGCAGCCCAACTAGAGGTCAGGCAAAGAGAGGGGAGAGGAGGCCACAATTTAACAGCACATAGCAAGGCTATTTCTTTCTGCAGATGAGTGCAGCCCAGTCCTCCACAGAGACAGCAAAATGCTGGACATTTCTAGTACCACTCAAAAAACCACAACCACAATCTAGGAAACTCACTGAGGAAGAATTAAAAAGGGGAAAAAGGAAAAAAAAAAGAGAAAAACATTTTCTTCCCATAGTGGAATATATATAGGTGCGGTAGGTGCAAATAAGATATTAAGCTGTGCTGCAAACAGTGTGACTTGTCCTTAGCACCTTTTTAGCTTTACAAGGATAAAATTAGGAAGTCCTCAGGATCTAGAAAGTCTCAGAGGTGTTAACGTCACCCCTAAGTTTGAGAAACAGCAAAACAAGGTTAGGAAATCTCAGAAGGCAGTCATAGCTGCTGGGTTAGACAAGCCACACGAAAAAGGCATGCTGTGACAGATCAGGAGGGTTACTGGGCACTGGCTATAGGTATAGCTGGGGGGCAACACTGATGCAAACCCCCCAGTTGAAGTATTATGTTTCCACCTATAAACATATTTGGACCACTGCTGTTATTTTTTCAATAAAATTTTGGCTCCTATTCTTGGCCACCCAATTCTGAACAGACACAACCTCCACTACCCCAAAAAACCAAACACAAAACCACCACCAGCACAATCACCTCACATACTTGCAACCAACTTCTTCAAGTTCCTTGAAATCAAATAAACCATTTAGTGGTAAGGGGGAAAGGGGAAAGAAAAAGACAGAATAGATGTTTTTGACACTGGTGAGAAAACAAAGAATTATTCTTTAAGGGTTACAAGCACTGCAAGGTGAGAGAAGCAAAGTATATGAATAATTGAAAAACATATGAAGAAATATTATTATTAATGCACTATCAAACTAAAAATACTTTTCAAGGCAAAGGTCTGCCTTGGGCCTCATTCTAGTCAGTACTTTTTAATCAAGACTTGGATGCTGGAAGAGAAACTGTTCATGAAATGAACAGATTACATCAAATTGAAAGGACCGCAAACTTTTAGAAGGGGAACACCACGTTTCTAAATTATATTGCTGAATTTGGAAGACAGCTTGAAAAGTGTATTTTTACTTGTATGGAAGAAAAATAAAATGCATTAAAAACATGGAATAACAGACTATGCATCAGAATACAGGAGAGTTTATTGGGTAATAATTAATCATGAAATGTACATCCATTAACAATGTGATGTAAAAAAGGCAAAGCCCAATTCTGAGGCACACTGGTAAGGAAACTTTACATGTACAAGATGATGATACATTCTACTAAGTATCTGCTGAAACAATCCAGTATTCAAAACTGTACCTAAAAAGAGATACTTTGGACTGTTCGTGGTTGACCAAAAATGGCAAGAGATTGAAAAACAATACTTAGGAGGAAAGATTAAAAGAATACAGTCTTTTTAGTCAATAAGAAGTAAGTATGGAGATCTGACAGCTGTTCTACAAGCATGTGCAAGTCAGATATTAATTGTTCCTTGGAAGAATCACCACTGAATGGAATTGGCTAGACTTGTATCTATTAGAATAAACTGGGGAAAGAAAAGAAGACTTTTCTAATCAAAGCAGTATGAAAAGGGAGTTAGAGATTGTTTCATTCGCATTATGGATGTATTTTAAGAACAGGTTATACAACCCCTGCCTGGAAAAACAAACACTTGCTCAATTTTGCCTCAGTATGAGGACGGACTAAGCTGATCAACATCTCCTTTAGTCCAAGCTGCAGCCCTAACAACATCCCTGAGGTTTGTTTGGTTTTTTGTTGGTTTTTTTAAAATCTGCTTTCCACATGCATAGTCCCAGTTTCAGTGCTATCATATTTTGAACAAAGGCCAATATTTATTGCTTCAGTGACATGTTGTTCTACACAGCTCTTAAACTTAAGATGTTTGGTATTTCTAAATGGAGAAAAAGTGTTGGAGTAACAGGCTTACTATAAACAGATACCATCTTGCTAGTTTGAAGCTGTTGGTAGAAATCAGTACCGCTGAAGATAGAGCCAATGTGGGCATTAACTCTCTAAGAGATTTAAACCTACTTCAGAACACACACACACCATCTGGTAACAACATCTACTTGAGGAGCCCTAATTGATCTCTCAAATTCTCCAAATTTGTAACAAAGACTGTAAGGCTACATCTTCAAATAATCAAATATTCAAATATGACTAATACTTCATAATTACAAGGTCTGAATACAGTTTACCAGCTTAATTTGACTATTTGATGACATAAATGGGAGATTCTCAGAACGAAGTCCCTCTTTTCCCTCCAAAATCAGACTTCCAATGCTGAAGGTTAACAAGTAAAAACTATTCCGATTTTGGTTCCTGAAGTTTATGTAGGATGGTCTGATACCTTAGAAAAAAGCACTCAACGAGAGCTGATGCTCTTAACTCATGTCATATTTAACAACCTGACATACGGCATTGCAGAAGGATAACCAGGTTATTCTTAGAGGTGCACATTAAGGGATGTGGGGAAATGGAAAGCTGTAGCCAGTGAAATTCTGATACTAGGTTTAAAAAAGAGTTCACAAAGAGGTCAGTCAAGCACTAAAACAAGTGTTCCCAAATTATGTGAGATCTCCATACTTGCAGATATTTTAAACAAGCCCTGAACAACCTTCACAAGGATACTAAAATGTCTGATGAGAAGCAAACAAATAAAAAATAGAACCGTAAGTGCAAGACTGAATCACATAATTTTTTTCAATAACCAGATACAGCCCAATATATCCTGTTCATCAGACTAACTGCTAGATCTTGTTAAGTATTCCTTTCATTAGAGCAGAGTAAGGAATAGGGTCATATTTACCCGTTAAATACTGCCTTTTAAAATTTGTTTAGCTCCTATCTTCCTGTGACCTGCTATCACATTATTCTAAATGAAGTGAAAAGGCAACTCTCCTTCATCAGGCAGTTCCAAAACTTATGACACACTGACTAATGGCCCAGGACACATTTTGCTGGGTCTCAATTATAAACTTCTCATCTGAAGCGAAGTTTTGAGTCAGCTGCCTCCGTCCTTATCATCCACAGGGACACAGCTGCCAATGCAAAGAATGGAAATGGCCAAGGGAAATCCTCACTTGAAAGGCTCTGTATTAGCTCAGTTGAGATATAAAGCAATCCTTCCACTATATTGCCTGTATTTGAAGAAGCTGCTTAGTGATTGCCTCTATGAGGGTGGTAGCAGAGTGGTACATCAGGGTTATAAGCATCTCAGAGATTGTTAATTAGGGAACCTCAGAGTTATCTCTGTATCTCTACTCATTGTAATAGGGACTTCTGCTCGGTGAAGAAATCAGCTCTTGGTAACTCTCCCCACAACTTCACCAGATGCTTTTAGCAGTAAAAAAAGAAAAAAGGAACTTTTTCAAAATATATCTAGGGCATGCTTCAGTAAGAGGGAGTGCCGGTTTCAAGATCCTCCTCTGCCCAGTGCCTGCTGGTTTCAGCCCCTGCTCAGCCCCTTTAAGTAGGCTGTCATAATTAAAAGGATACAGACAAGAACAAGCAGCCAAAACCATGGAGTGATAAGCAGGACAGACAGAAGGAAAAAAGGCATTGTGTAAGCAGGTATAGGAAGCACTTCTACTTAACGTTTAACCACAGTTCTTAATAAGGGAAAAAGTATATCTGGCTTGGGCTAGGTTGCCTAGTAGAAATCTGTAGATGTATTTCTCCTTCCCTTCAAGAAAGTAGTACAGACTGAAGATTTTGAAAAAGCTACATACAACAGACAAAATTAAACTGAAGAAGACACAGAAGCAGGCACAGGAAAGACAACCCAAACAATTCAGAGAGAAAGCCCCAATTTTTTTGCCAGGACCTTTCCAACATCTGAGAGAGTTCAGTACAGGGAACATGAGGTTTTTGCTGAAATCAACTTTAAAAAGTTTTACATTTAAAATATTTTCCTTACTTTTGCAGAACTTCGTAGCATAGACAATGAAAGGGAAAAACTGCAGTGTATTTCTGAGACCATCTATTTTAAAATCTATTTGCACTGGATCCCCCTGGCTTGGACCTCCTGTAGGTATCTTTCAAGGCTACAGCTCAGCCTGACACATGTAAAATTAGAAAACATATCTCTGGTCATATGCTACTCTAGAGACAATTGCAACAACCCCCCCCAAAAAACAAACAAACAAAAAACCAAAAACCACAAAAAGACCACAACAAAACAACCCCTTTTTTGTTTAAGAGGCAAACAGCAAAAAACCCTTCACACTTCTCCTGTATTCATAAAGCCCCTTATGCCAACTCAGCTTTCACATGCAAGAGAAAGCCAAGAGTTTATGGTGCAGAGGTCTATCAAGGAATCGTGTGAGCCCACCTATATTCTCTTCCTCAGTTGAGCAAGAGACTAAAGGAAGAAACTGCAAATGGTGAAAGCAAGCCCTTTAATAGGATGACCTCTGCTGAAGTTTTAATAACCAGCCTACACAGTTTTTCATTGTCAGCACACTCAGGCATTCAGGGAGGCGTAACAATCTGCATGGGTCTTGGTGGGAAGAGCAGAGGTTGCCAGAAGGAAGTGTTTGGAGGGCACATTACCAGAGCTAGGCTATGTGTACATGACTGAAACATAAGCTGCTTTTCTGCAAGCAAGCTCTTTTAATAGGAATCCAGTTTATTTATTTATTCAGAAACAGATGGCATCCTCTCAAGATGTTATGCAGAACATGACACACAAAACAAGTATTTTCATCTGAGCATATTTTTTCTAATCAACTCCCTGCTATTCATCATTAAATGACAAACAAAAATTTAGTCTCCAGAGTCTGGTAATACTCTAGGCTAACTGAAGCCAACTCAGGATGTAGCAGTAAGTGATGAAATGTAATGACTTTTAATACACTAGAGTGCAGACTAGATGACCTCAGTGTCTTTTGACTTAAATGCTATACAAAAACGGCATTCCAACTGCAGAGGGAAAAAGATATTACAAATTGTAGCCTCTGTGCTGATGAGCACATTTGATAGACAAGCCACATGACCTATAGTTACTCAGAATTGCCTAACACAGTTTTTTGTATTTATACAAAAGAGAACAAAAGGCAAGAAATCTTGTCAGAAAGTGTTAGGAATATTGCCATGCAATCACTGTATTGCAGGATTCTGTATGACATTGCTGATAGCTTTCATACTACGTTTTTATGTAATTCCTGCTGAATCATGACCTTTAATCTCCATTCATTGTAAAGCCTAAGCCACCACTACAGAGACATGTAGAAGGATATCATGTTAAAGAAAACGTTACCGCTACAGACAAAACATAATTTAGAAGGAAGTTGAGTACTATCAAATATTCCCCTCTCTCCTGACCCTTCATACTCCACAGCTCAAATCCCAGACTACTGTGTGCCACCTTTGATACTACATGGTTTTCTCTTAATAGGGAAGTCATACATATCCAAGTGTATTGATGTACTGAGGTTCATTTATCACACAATAGTACAATGCAGTACGCCAAAAGTGAGTCATTCTCTCATTATAGCCTCATACAACACATAATTAAAATATAAGGGATTCCCACAAACTAAAGTAACTTTAGAATTTTCTGCATGAAGAATATGCATGATCCTAATATTTTCCAATAATTTCACAATTTATTTGTTTTATTTTTAAATAAGAACACACACAAAGAATACTAATACCAACTCCAGGAATTTGTATGTTATGCACTGTGTCAAGGTGGTTCAAATTTAGCAGTCACTAAAATCACATTCAATTCCTAAGATCCCTTTCCCCTCCTGACAGTGTTTTCAGCTTCTTTTCAATGCCTCCCCTTCACCCCTAACCAAGTAGGGGTGTTCAAGTAGTTCCTTCTCACTCCTCTCCCATACAATAGCTCTGCTTTCTGTTTCTTCCACTGGCAACAGCTGCTCCTCCACACACCATCCAGACACTACTAAATCATTGCTGGAGAGGGAAGAGGCCTGAGAGAGCTGCTGCTGCAAGGCAGGGTACACAGCACCTACTGCTCCTAGCAACTTCCCTCCCACAAGCAGGAGCACCTAGCCTGGATCCCTGCGAGGCTGCAGAAGGGAAGGACTTGAGGACTTGGACTGCACTTGCTGTTCAAATGGTTCTCCATCTCTTTGGGAAAGGGCAGAAGACTCCCAGGATGGATGCTCTGGGACTAACTCTACCCTTGATCTGACTGTTGGGATGAACTGCTATATGCAGTTAAAGGCGATAAGAAAAAAAAAAAAGTATCTTTTCTCATATTTACTGCATCACAAAGTCACTCATACCCAAAGTTCTCACGATCAAGAATGATAAAATTTACAAAACTGTAGTTGTACCAGTAAGAAATTTTTATACTCTCTTTCTCTTCTTACTTTCATAAAGGTAAATTGAGTGGGTAAATATAAACCAGTTTTAGTGTGAACACTCAATTTTTTACCAATTACTTACTCTCACTTTATTGTGCCTGAACATGGGTAAAAGAATAAAACTTAGGTTTTGTTCAGTTTTGTGTAATTCTTACTTTTATAAGAGTTTGACCCATTATTATTTGGATGATTTTGCCTAACTAAAGTGCCCTTGAGAAGATTAGCCTGCATCACTACTCTTCCCCTCTCTGCTACACCCAGACTGCTGAGAAGACTTAGCAGGTACCTAAATATCATTGGAGGTTATCAAGGAACATTGAAACTTCAATTTTTCATATTTGCACAGTTTTTCTTCTTTAGTTTTTCATACTGACGTGGGTTACCAGACCATTTCCAAGTATTGCCAGCCAGTCTGATTTTGTGTTCTCTTTCCCCTTTTGGGGAAGAGACAATAGCTGTGATGATCACCAAGAACCCTAAGGTCTAACAGCTCCATATGAAGGACCTGCCAAGCTTCAACATCCCCCATATTCTGGCTCTCCCACAACTAATCCTATAGAAATCCAGCCAAGTAGCAGCTCAACACTAGTGAAAACCTAGCAAACTAGCTAGTAAGAGCTATTCAGACCTGTCTGGACTTCTTAACCTTTTCCTCGCCCCCCCTCTTCCCCCCACAGATTCTGAATGTGCATCTCACAAGATACTTAGATAAAAAGAAAAGTAAGGTTTTGGAGTCTGGGCCTCCTGCCTTGAAGTTAGCAGTAAAAGCAACTTGCTGGGCCAGAAATTTCCTGTGTTTTCAGAGATCAACCTGTTACTGTTTGTAAGGGTGAAAAAATATATGGCTGGAGAAATGAATGGTTGCAGCAAATTATGTGACTTGGGGGTACATATAAAAATGTGATAAATGAGAAAATAATTCCTTCAGGGAAATGGAATGATGCTGCTGTCCTCTCCAGTACTGTCATTGAAAAAGACAAAACCATCACCAATAAAAAGCATTTCCCCTTCATCTACTATAACTGAGAAATACTTGAATCAAGGTTTTTGGCTTTAGTGTTTTATTTGATTACTGCTGAGAATAAAAGCTAGTTGGGATCCCTGTGCAAACTAGGGATCTTACAATTTACCCTGATTATGAAAATTCAGAAGTGAAGGAGGGCATTTCTTCCCCCATTAAGGGAAGACTAGAGTATACTCCCATTCTCATCCCTTCCTCTAAGGGGTTTTACCCTAACTCTAGAATTTTTTCCATGAATGTAGATATTCTGCCAACAAAATTTCAATTGTGTATTTTTCTTCATAAATCTTCAGCTTGCTATACCATATTTTTAAATATACAAATTTATTTTAAACAAATCAACTAAATGCCTAAGAAACTTCACCACTGAAACAGTATCACAGAACCATAGAATACCAGGTTGGAAGGGACCTCAAGGATCATCTGGTCCAACCTTTCTTGCAAAAGCACGGTCTAGACAAGATGGCCCAGCGCCCTGTCCAGCTTCAAAGTGTCCAATGTTGGGGAATCTACCTCTTCCTTGGGGAGATTATTCCAGTGGCTGATTGTTCTCATTG